>JAQFXW010000517.1:0-18467 GCA_034693945.1 Dendrobaena attemsi
AATTTTTGGCGACATCTATTCGTTTGTAATGTCCATAATGTTAACTTCGTAACTAGAAATTTATCGCATCACGTCCTGCTTCTGACTGACTGCCTGCCTGTGCTCAACTGCCTCATAATTTTTGTTTTTCTTGGTCGGGCCGGGCCCCCCCCAAAACGGCCAGTCCCCGCAGCACGACTGTAGCTGCAATCACGGTAGTTACGCCACTGTTGACTCTTATAGATCATTTCTATGGAATCCTCACAACTTTATCTTTGATCAGGCCGAGAGCACATTTGACTATATATCTTGGATGGTCACTGTTGGTCAGGATATACATTTTGTTCACTGACCGATTGATCATGTAATAGTTATATCAGTAATATCAATTAATGAGCACAGTGCTCATCCACGACTGTCTTTTTCACGAATATTGATACCTGCCGTTAGTGGAAAGAAGCATACCGGTACGTACTATTAATTTTTCGTGGGAATAGCCTATGCAGATTGCTGAAAAAAGTCAGAGTTTCTTAGGGTCACAGTAATAAGAAAGATATCAGCAGGTCAACAGGGTTGTTCAAATGTTGGATTGTTACTGGGGACAATTATTCACATACAAGCATGCCAATAAATGTACTATTAAAAGATTGGAGCCTGCTTTTACCACTTTGCCCAGCAAAAACTCCCACCATGCCAGGGCAGCATACAGCAAGCGAATCGCTATAGTGGTCACACCACATCATAAAGATTGGGGACAAAAAAGATCAAGAGCAGAGCAGCAAGGATGTGCAGTGCATATATTACATAACAAATTCAGACTGTTTAAATTTAATAACATTTCATACTCATAACAAGAGTGATATCTTTCTTACCTCTAGTGGCCACCCATCACAAACTGCAAAAAGTCAACAACAACAAATTACATATTTACTAGTTATGCATTGTGCATGCTTGGCGAATATATGAATGCATGTATGTATGTAATGTATGCAAGACCAAATGTTGCAGGTATGATGCATGTGTCTAAATAGTTGAATGACTAGGCTAGTAAGGACATTTCTTTGATTGTCTGATTGCCTCAGTTCAGCGAAATGTACACCAAGAAAATGAACAACTCTCCATAAGAACACCTTTTCATTGCTATCAAACTCTTCTGACAACTTTCTGCAGCATCTGGACTAAACTTCATACTTCAAATACAACTTACCTCTTCCTGAACTCATTTCCTCAGTTGGTTGTTTCTACCTGCTCAGAATTTCCACTGGCTTCCCAACCCAACTCACACAAGCTTCAAGATTTCTTAGTCTTAAAACTCTGTGTTTCAATAACTTGTTCATTTACAACCCCTAAATAGGTTCTCCGTTCTTTGCATGACCCTTATATGGGGCTAGGGAAGGTCTAGGTGAGAAAAGAAGGTCAGCGTATAATCCAGGATTGCCTTTTGCAAACCTCCCAGAGGTCGACTCAGCTTTCCTTTCGTAAGGCGATGATGATAAGATGAGGTGCACTTTGGCGTATGTTAGCACCCACTTAGTATCAAAGCTTGAGTCTGAGGGAATCTTGATGAGTCATCCAAATGAAGAGGTACTATATAGAAATCTCCACATACTAATAATCATCATCAATTGTTGACACTCAAACTGCAGTATGATTACAAGTATAGCATAAATGAAAGATAACTGTCTATTACAGGAGTTGAATTTAATCAGTGTCAGCCATGAAATGCGCCCAATTCATCATACAACTCAATTTACAATGCCACCTAGCGAATGAAGAATGAGTCAACCCCTTCCGATTGGGTAAACCCTGATCTTAACTTGCGTCGTAAGCGCCTCATGCCAGTGTTATCCGTTACTCAAACCCCTGGCCAAATAAATAAAATTAAAGAAAAGTGTCCCAGTTTCCATTAGCCTTTTGCTTGCAACCCCTATAACTAGTCTAGTAGGGTCTCAGTTACAGTAATGACATTCATCAATCAAACAAGACATCAAATGTATCTTACTTTCTGGTGGACAGTATACGATATTGAGTGGATAAGAAACCCCCGGCTTTGGTCCATTGTGAGGCAAGTATATGGTGCCTGCTTCTGCCATTTCACCTTTGTTTCTGGTACTGCAAAACAACAAGAACGTGAAAACAACAAATATATGGGCCACTCTATGTTACGTGATCAATTAAAATGTAAAAATTATAAAATGTAAAAGTCCAATCATTTCATAGTAAAACGTTAGCAGGGTTTCTACCTTTTATTCAGCCAAAAGACCAGCAAGAAACACGAATTTGTTAGGTTGTGTGGTTAGAAAACCAGTTGATTTGACAGCAACGGTATAGTATCGATTGGGGAGTGTAATAGAGACACAACTCAAGGTGGTCAATACATGAACCATATACAATTAGAGAAAACTCTGCCATGACATCATAACATGCTGCATTCTCTAACCTAGGTGTGATGAACGAAGATTGTCAGAAGAAAAAACTACGACTGGAAGCTGTATGTATGTTGAAAATATAGCGTACTCTAAGCGAGATAAAAAATGAAATCTCGTAACATCTAGATTTACTGACTCTAATTATACTCCATGTGACCTGATTCTGCGGCCTATTTCGGCTGCTTCTTATCGCCCTCTCCGTTCTCTAGAACGCTATGACCTTCTGATGCCTCGTTTTCGAACTGCTACTTCCCAGCATTGTGCCTATGCATCTGTTGGCCCTATGCTATGTAATGACCTTCCTCCATTGACTCGTTCAGCGATCTTAACTGGCAGTACTGTTGCTTCTGCCTGCCGTCTTAAAACTTATCTTTTTTCAAGGGAGTGCTCTGATTAGGTTGTACTGCAAGAAGCGCTTCAGAAATCTATCAAATTAATAGAATGTGCTACTTGAATAAATCAAGCACTGTAAATGAGGGTAGTAGGGTCATCCAATAAGACTGTCAAAAGACTGTGTCGAAAGACGCTCTCCGATGCTGCATGTAAAGTTATCGATTTGGCAAGGAAAGAACACTTTAAATAATTCACCTCCCAGTTTAGTGCTATATATGATGCAGTTTAGGATTTTTAGCACATATTATTCATATTCTTGCTTCTGTTTTACTATCATACTTTCATCCATCATGTCACTTCTTGTTTTATTGCCAACAACTTAGTTACTCATCCCACTTCTGTTCATCATCAACATTTTGATTCCTCAATCCACTTCTTGTTGGTGTCCGGGCAATTCTGAGCCAGACAATTCGACGTGCTTAGAAGCTGTATAAAAATGGTGTGATTGGTAAATAGCGCTAAAGTTACCAAATTAACTGTAGACTTTATTGCTATAGCACCTGGTTAGGCAAAAAATGGTGTTTCCGGTAACAGAAGTTTAAGTTTTAAAACAGGGTAGGTAGGTAGGAAAATATTTTTATTTAGAAAAATATTTTTGACATAATTCCATTTCACCATTTTGCACTTAACTGCAGCATGCTCAAATATATAATGGCTAAAGCCTCTAGTTAAAACACCTGTGAGCTTGACATCTTTCAAATATCTAACTTGTAATTGAAGTCCACTGTTGTACGTCACATTTATTAAAAGAATTCCCAAAAATTCCCAAATAAAATTTTTTCTCAACACTTTTCTCCCAAAAAACATTTTCCCAAAATCATTTGAGTCGCCCCAAAACAGTGTTAGCCGGTCTGGTGACCGGAAACAGACAAAATTGTTGGCCTTATTTATAAGCCAAACTACTGCAAACAAAGCCATAGCGAATCGCCGAAACCAGAATTGCTTAACAGAAAACCTCAGAATCGTTGAAACTGAATCGTTGAAACTTTAATAAAAGGACCCATATCGCCTGTCTGATTTTATTGCAGTTCTACTCCAAAATATGTTGCATAGGGTTAGTTAAAGAACTTAAATAGTTATCCGCTAATAGGATGCCAGCTAGAAAACACCTTTAAGTTAATCGGACTATTTCGGAATTTAAGCGCTTTCGGCGATTCGGGTTTCGACAATTTCAGGTGTAGACACCCTGCAAACTGTAAGGGTTTTCTATCAAGCGTCCGATTTGCCGAAAACTAGAAAATCCAGCACCATCCTTGAACGCAGCCTATCCGATACATTGCATAATAATGAGTTTTGAACTGTCATTAAAATTCTTGTTTAAATCGTGACGATAAGGTTTTCTGTCATTTGCGTTTTGGTGTCTACCCGAATCGTAGAAACCCGAATCTCTGAAACCCAATTTCTGCCGATTCACTGAAAGGGTTTTCTATCAAGCGTCCGATCTGACGAAAACTAGAAATCCATTTAAGTTCTTGGCTGTCTTCAAGCGCTGTCCTTGAACACAACCTATCCAATACATTGCATAATAATAAGTTAGAACTGTCATTAAAAATTTTTTTTAAATAGCGGTGATTAGGTTTTCTGTGATTTGCGCTTTCTGTGATACGGTCTCTCTGTATAAAACAATTTCGGCGATAATTTCCTTTCGGTGATTCTGGTTTCCACGATTCGCTATGGCACCGGCTGTGTTTTGGTGATTAAACTCTGACTAGTACGTGTACGGTTCATATGCGGAAACCTCACATGGCGTAGCACTCATTCAAACACAGAGGGGCGGTGATGGGTATACATGTATTTTAGCGTCCCTTATTATTGCAGGCATAAGGCAAGAATTGTAATAAGAGATTAAAATGTTTAATTAAACAGAAGCGGGAAGAGAAATGAAGTTTCCATGATTAAACTAGAAGTGGGATGAAGGATGAAAAAATCGTTGGCGAAACCGCAGCGAGATTATACGAACGCTAAAACCATGAAAGTCACGCATGACTGAAGGAAAATGCTGATTATAAAATAGAAGCGGGAGCCGATCAAAAAGTTGATAGCAAAATAAGAAGCGAGATCGCTGATGATAATGATGAAAATGTGAATGGTGCGTTTACCCGGGGACGGACTTCATTAGACCAATTCAATAAAAAACTTGCATGGTCGAGGTGGTGGTGCCGTAGCGAATCGTCGAAACCCGAATTGTCGAACTGAAATTACCGCCAAATCGTCGAAACTTTTATACAAAGAATATGTATCTCCTGTCTTTTTCTAACTTTCTAATCCATAATCAGTGATTTCGTTAACGCCTACATTTTCGGAGTTCTGGACACACCAGGTCGCAAATTTTGGAGTCAAAGTCAAATGGAGAGGAATCATGGACTCCATGCCCATCTTACGGTAGTAGGCTATCTGTAAATATGCCGAATACCGCAATTGATCAAAGGTACATAATATGTAATGTGTCGCTTATATCTATCTCCATGTGTTCGCTCTGAAATTCTTTCCGGCAGTCTATCCTCCTTCCTATCTCATCTCAAGACCATTATCTTTTCGCGGGGCCTTGCGCACTGGAAGCGCTTCTGAACGGTTGACCCTACGAGAGGCGCTAAATAAATATTTAGATACGATACGATATAGTCTGCTTCAAATAAAATTAGCAGTTATACTAATATTTGTAATATCTATGACAATTTATAATGAAACTGCTAATTATTATCGTAAAGGCACATTCCCCGCACTGCCTGAAGACGAAGCCTGACCCTCCAGACGATATATTTCATTTATTTATTTTATTTATTCACATATTTCTATACCTCCCCTTCAAGTCTCCTACTACTCAGTGGGCGGTCCCGACCACAGCCCTGAGGGGTATCGGAGTTTTTGTGGGATTCGAACCAGCAATCCTTCGGATGGATCATGGCAGGCGGCAACCTTCACCACTACCACCGCCCCTAGTAATCTCTAGATACAGTAATCTCTACGTATCTAGAGAGTGTACCTCGGAGCAAAAAATTATAACGATAGGGATAATAATGACAGTAAGAACAATACAAATCTTAAATAGTAATAAAGCCTGATGTATTGGAACTACCTCGGGTAACAATATAATAGAGGAGATAATAATTGACTTACAGATAGACTGGCGAATGGTAGAGTAAGCGTGTGAATGTGTGATTGAATGAATGAAAAGGCCACGAATGACTGCTACGCTCATGGAATGAGGTATGAGGAGACTTTTCTTTTTTCTTCCAGACTGCACTGTAATGGATCTGGCCTTCGTTGTCGATACATCTGGCAGCATATGCAACGACAAAGGAGGTCCGTGTGACGACTGGAGAGCGTGTCTCTCCTTCATTCAGACCATCGTCAATGACATGCTCATCGGAGAGAACGACGTCAGGGTCGCACTCATCACATTCTCCAACATGGCCATAATTCGATGGAACCTTTCAACGTAAGAAGCGCAGATTACAATCTAATGTAGTATGTAGTTTCGCTTAGAGTATTGTAACACTCGAATTTGGTAACGTTCTAAGAGAGTGAGCCTGTATTACGTTGTTTCACACCGATCACTGTTTGTTTAGGAACAAAAGTAGTTCTTCTTTTCCTCAAGTTCACGGGGGTGTTTTTTTTAACCAACCCCAAAAATTAAGTCAAGCATGCGACAAATCAAGTAAAGCAGGATAACCCGAAAACATGTCTAGTAATAATACGGTTTAAGCAACATAAATCCTCTGAAAACTGACTGTAATAGAGGTTCAATAGGAGACCCGTAAGGAACAGAAGTCCCGCTAGGAGGAGCCCCATGAATGAAAACAAATGTAGATGGTAGGAGGAGTAAGAACAATTATCGTAGATTTTATCTGCAATTCTGATGTCATATAATGGCATCAATTAATGATCGCTTGAAGCGTAATCATATCAATGAGCAGAGGCGTAGCCAAAAACCCATGGGGGGGGGTTCAGCCGAAAAACTTATGACCTTTTTAGTCATTCGCCCAAAATCTCCTCAAAATGCTTGTACTTTTAGCCGCCTTATTTTTTTATTTAGTCATTCGCCCCAAATCTAAAAATTCTCCTTATTTAAACCTTCGAAGAAACTGATCACCTTTTCTTTTTAGTCATTTACCTCATTTTGAACCCGTAAAACCCCTTCCTAAATACGCCCCTGTGAACAAGTGACGAAAGAAGAAAACCAATATGTAATCACGATTTACGAGTTAAAAGCTTCGTTCTGAATGACGTTTGACAGCTTCAGGCAATAACTGGACAGTGAGTTCGTAAACAGCTTGACAGTATAAACTGCGCTGACTCTACTTTACATTACTATCAGTACAAATTTCTTTCTTTAGAACAGTGTTCTCCTGCCAGCCATCGTGCAATCGTGTAACTAATCTCTGAACCTTTATAATAATCTGAACAGATTTACGTGAATGTTTTGTTTGCAAAAGACAAACAACTTACAAGGTCTTCAAGGTTTACGTCGTTCTCAAGCAGCACTCCCACAATTTGTGAGGACGTATTCTGTCTCGGTCTCTCAGAATTGCGTGTAATTAATGTAGGCACAATAATAATTAATACAACGCAAAATAAAATACACTACAAAGCGCTAGAGGTGCAGAAGTAACGGCCCTGGAGTCAGAGGCTTCTATCCCCCCAAGCAGCCGGGCTCAAAAACTCATAACTTTACATATTTTCTCCCCTCGAAACTATTCTTCCATCCCCTGTTACCAGTCTCTCCCCCCCCCATATTTCTGAAAGTTATACGTTATAAAATGTTCACCCCTGTTTTCCACTGGGCGCACTTGCGCCGCCCGCTTGGTATAGGGATAGAAGCCTCTGCCTGGAGTGTGCAACGGTGCATATTTTCTGTGCAGCTATTACGACAAGGCGTCTTTATTGGATGCCATCAAGAACAAAGTTCCGTTTGGAAATGGATTCACCAACACGATAGAAGCTCTCTACATGTTATCGACCGTCTTTAAGGCAGAGAATGGGGATCGTCCCGGGGTTAGGAACACGGCCATTCTTATCACCGATGGGAAGCCACAGAAAGGGGATGATCCCTACCCATTGCCTCTAGTCCGTGCAGCCGTAAAGAATGTGACTGATCAGCGAATCCAACTTCTAGTTGTCGGGGTCACGGACAGAATCGACAATGCCACTCTGATGGAGCTGTCGCCCGTACCACATACGGTATTTACACAATACAAATCACAGCAATTGCACAAATGCTATATAGTTAAATTGTTGCTTATTGAACAAACACTCATTCAGTGAAACTCAATTCGAAACAGGTTCAAACTTTGAATCAACAAGTTCTGGTTTCAATCGGACAATCCAAAAGGGTGAATAGAACCTCTAACCCAAAGGCCAAGATTACCCTCTCACATAAAAATCATCAAATTAAATTAAATTCTTATAGCCTACTATTTTAAGCTAATGCTAGGCAGCAGTGGAAGGCCGTAATTGTGCCGTGACGACTTAGAAATTGTCATTCTTACTAGGAGTGTGATTATGAATAATCATCATCATCATTATTAATGCAACACGGATCGAAACAGCACAACAGAATTCAAACATAAAACATCTTATGTTTTATTGACAGGTCTAGACCTACAATAATACGCAATGTAGGTCTATTTTAATATTTCAATAATGAATTACGCATAACTTTTATTAATCGAGTAATATTAAAGCACATTTACCAAAAATCATTTACTGCAACTAATATGTTAATGCGAAACAATGATATTAGGCTATAAAGTACATCTAGGCCTACTGGGATATTACGAGAGTTTTAGAGTTCGCAAACTTTTCATTATTATTGCATTATTAATGTTTTTCATTAAGGTATTTATGATCCCTCAGGCTATAATAAAAAATTGTCCGGAGACCAAAAATTAGTAACCTGGAATGGAGGCAGGATCAGTTTTGGTATCAAGAAAAGTGCCTTTGAAAGCCACAGCATTAAAGCGCTGATTATTAGTGATCTTTAGTTTGAAGTCATGTCAGCCTGTTCGACCTAATATTAATTATGTTAACGCTCTATTTATTTATTGTATTTATTTATTTACGCATTTCTATACCGCCCGTTAAAGTCACTACTCAGAAGCGGTCCCGACTACAGCGCCACGAGCAACTGCAGGTGAAGGACTTGCTCAAGGTCCCTGCGCGGTGGCTCGGGTCTGAATCGAACCTGCGACCCTTCGGACGCAAAGCATCGACTATCCCACTGCACCACCACGCCCCACGGGGGTTCAGATGGAGCAGAAATCTCAAAGCAAATTTCTGCTCTGGCCGGGATTGGAACCCGGTACCTCCTGCTTGACAGTACAGCAGGCTAACGACTAAACTGCAAACACAGTCCAGCACGCTAACCACTATACTAACCAAGCACCCCCGTGCCGTTCATGACTATAGGAGTTCGACGAACAAAATTACATTGATTTAAGCTTAAAATGACTTGTGATTTTAAATATGAGTGTGTAATTTTTATAAATTTACATTGCTGTAAGATGTAATTTAACATTTAGGTTGTTATAGGAATTTTGTAGTCGCTTAGACCTATTTCTTAGTCTGGGTCTACGTCCCCACAAAAAGTCCACATTTCAAAGAACAGATAAGATAGGCCAACAATTCGGTAACAAACACTTTTATATTAATATAGAATGATTGCTTCCGCCTATCTCCTTTGATCGGTTCCTGCAGGGTCATACCCCTTCCATTAAAAATTATTCTGCCAGGACAAGATCTTGCTGCCAGGAGAGGGGTAAGTGTATGGGACTAATTACAGTTGATTTTTCTTCGTAAGCAATCTACCAAGGTTAGACTTAGACGTCTTAGGACTGCCGTGTCTAAGGACCCACATTTGTATGAACGACCGAGGTGATGGGATCGTGTCTGCCCAGCAGTATCATATTCCCTAAGAGACCGGCAGTGGCACGAGCAGAAGAGGCTTAAGGTTTAGAACAGCTGAAGTAGTAGAAGAACCAAAAATAGCGGTGCGTGACATGTAACTATATATCACACGTAGGCTACGTCACTCATGAGGGAGGGCGACAAGTATCAAGATACAACAGCATTTAGCAGTTACTGCGCAATAACTTACTTAGAAATGCATTATAATATAGAGAGGGCATGATCCATCCGCGCAGTTTGGTATTTAATGAACCATTACACAGTGTAGCTAAGGCCAGAGCCAGGATTTTGTTTCGGGAGGTGTTTTCCACGTTTTTCAAATTTCTCTTTTACATTAATTCGTTTATGGGGTGTTTTACGCCCAAAAACTTGTATACTCCTACCTTTTCACATTAAAAACGAACTTCTGCATGGTTATTTTTCATGGTATCTTTAAATTGTACCATATTCTTAAAATTGATCCAATAAGAATTCAACAAACTGGTGAATTCATGTTCAAGTATTTCCATAATCAACTTCCTAGTGTCTTCAACAACTACTTCAATACCACGGCTACCTTATACCCTTATCCCCTACGCTCTAATTCTAATGCCAGGTCGGTTTTTGCTAGAACTACATGTTACTCACGGATGTTTGCAATTAAATGTACTGGTCCTCGTACCTGGAATGAAATTCCTTTGTCATTACGCAATTTACCAAATGTTTTGCAGTTTAGATATAGACTAAAAAACTTACTTTTTTACGCTACATATTTAATGGTCGCAAATTTTCTTTAACTTAGTTAACTAGTTAAGTTTTGTGATGCTATACTTAATCGTTCAATGACTATTTTCGCCTTATAATTTATAAGCGTCACAGGTGGCCCATTGCGGGACCTAGGTCCTTTATGGTCTTATTGCCTTTTGTTCCCACTAATTTGATTCTCCACCTCGACAATCTGTTTCTATTGTTGATTTGTTTGTTTTAATTTTCTGATTTGATTTGTACACTGTACAGTTGGGTTCAAATAAACAATTGATTGATAAAGCACCTCCTGTCTACGGTCTTTATATTATTGTGTCGCTTCAATTCCAGTCAAGCTTCATAATATAATTATTTGATTCATTTCTAATATCCTCTGCGTCATGACAGAGCGCGGATCAGGACCATGTTTAAGAAAAGTCTTATTAGTACGCTTTAATCACGGCATATCGCACTACATACATTGGATACACATAGAAACATACACTTATGTACATCTTCTACTTATGTACAGCTTCTAAACATAATAATACATACATAATTGTCATGCATGTACACTGTACAGTTTCCAACTGGAAATCGTCGAACTGTCTACTGTGTAATACTGCAATCTACATGTAACTCACATGAAGAACACGAGTGCATCCTACAACACACTATTGATAGAATCTGAACAAGTAATATTGATTCCCCTCTTTGTAATCATGTAATTCATTTGATTGAAATCAATGATCGACGATTGCCATTAAAAATTATTAATACCAGCTGATGCACAATTAGCCTAGATATCTTCATGCAAAGACCCTTTAGAAGCTTTCACAATATAGGCCTACACTAAATCTGTCTATAAAATTTGACAATTGTCCAAAGAATGGCTTTTAAAATCGATTATTCGTCTTGCTCAGTCGTCTCTCTCACTTCCCCTCTCTGCCATCCTCTTCATATCTCCCATTTTGTTGTCTAAATATTTCAAATGTTCTGAAATTGCACTCATCCTACATTGCTCCGATAGATGACACTGTCGAGTGTTGAGACCGGTCATGCGACTGTTTGAAATCAGTCACTTTAACATCAGTCACTTTTAGAGCATTCGCCTTGCTTCCAAGATGAGAAACTTATAATTCCTCAGAACTGTTCCCTTGTGCTCTTACTCTTACATTCACCTACTTGATCAAATATAACAGGCCTACATAGGCAGCAACTATATAGTTAGCCTATTTCCCACTGACTTATCACTAAACTCATCGGATGTACAGTGTATGTGTGTATACAGCACGCTATAGGCCTATTGTAAAAAGACTTTAGTCTTCGTCAATTCCAGTTACCAATACATTATACACGGTGGTTAAAAAAGTAAGCCAAATTGTTTTTAATATATCTCTTATACCTGCCAATGAATCATCCTACAATTTTCCCGATATTTAGAGGAATGAACCAAGAATTTTATTCTAAAGTATCATATGTTTCCAACATACCATATATTTTATATGTATCTTCAAATTTCACATACCGAAATTTAGGTTTAGAAGCAATTTTCTTTCAGATTTCGTAAAAAAGTAGTCTAATTCTAACACGAAGACAGTTTTAATATTTTTTTTGAAGAAATTCTCAGTTTAAGGCCTATGGTTTGATAATTTAATTAAAGAAGAAGTTCAAAATGTCCTCCTTATACTTGCGATAGCCTGTTGATTATCTTCTATATAGGCCTAGCCTTCTTTTTGAGCAGGAAAGCAAACGGAAGTCATTAAATAAACAATTAAGTAGATGCCTTATTTTCTTTTGGAAACATTAGTAAGATAATTATAGTTCAAGTTTTAATATTTTTTTCATAAAATGAATAATTGGTAGTTAAAATTTGGCTTACTTCTTAATTAATCAGGAAATCGAAAATTGCTTGTAAACCTAAATTTCGGTTTAAAAGTTTAAAGACTCATATAACAAATTTATGGTATGAGGGTATCATTTGATATTTTAGAGAAAAATTTTTGATTCAATTCTCTAAATATCTGAAAAAGTTTAGCATGATCAGGTCAGGATATAGAAATATATCAAAAACAGTTTGGCTTACTCTTTTGAGTCACGGTGTAGAAAGGAATAATTCTGCTTTAAAATAACGTTTAGGATCTTCCTCTGTATCGCAGTTTGGATAACTTTAGACCTGTTCAGCTACAGCTAGTTAAACTGAGTGCCTATTGAGAAAGTTCAACTTCCTGTTAACAAAATGACGCAAATCCAAATGATCGGAACTCATCATAAGCCAGAAACATCATCAGTACAATCAAATTCAGTCAAAACACTAGACCCCTACAGTTCGATAGCTTCGAATGCCAGTTTGAACCAAACCAGTTTAGTGTGAAACAACATTTCGATATCTTGGGTATCGTCGGTAGGCCTACCTGATTCAGATTTCGATTTGAAAACTTGTGAGATCAGTTAATGTCAGTATTGTCTTTCTTTCTCGAATGATATCCAACGGGTCATCATTATTCAAGAGCATTAGCAAATTATTCTGCTTTTCTTGGTCTTACCTGTCAGGTGAGTTGCGCACAATTGTAAATTCGCTATAGGTTCTCGTGGTCTCTACAGTCAGACGAACAGATGCTGTGTGCGCCGCCGACCAATGGATTCGTCCGTATACTGTGAGCACGGCCGACGAGAGTTAAGCGACGGCGACAGAGGCAACCTGATTACTCATCTGCAGTTGCATATAGGCTAAAGGACCTCACAAGGGGAAGAGCGTTAGAAGAGGATAACAGTTTGCCTACTGTAGCTAAATTGGGAGGATTACTGTAAAAGACAGGGACACGTTATAAGAGTTAAAAGAAAGAACTGTCTTTAGGTTATAGTATAGACGGTACATTTATAGGATAAGTACTAAGTATTATGTCGTGTTCCAGTCGTTATTATGAAATTCCTTCTGGTATTTATTTGTAAATGAGACAATAAGCCTATAATACTGCTGAGCTTCCTTTGGCTTCTAATCACTGTTGAGAAATCTGTAGGCCTAGGTCTCTATCATACATACGTGTATGCATGAATACATGCAATGCTTTATATCCAGTACATTCTACACACACACATGTTCACATACAATCATACAATCATGTATATGGAAATTATGGCTGGCTGCATACATACATGAACGCATACATGCATGAATACATAGTTACCTACATGCATAGATGCAATGCCTTATATACAGTACATCATCTTTCATACATATATTAGGCCTAATTTCTTACTGTGGAGGGTCAGACACTCGGATCCTCCTCTTCCACTTGTTTCTATCTTCTTTCTTCAGTTTCCTATACATCAGCTCTTCTTGTATCATATCTCCCCGTCTCTTCTTATGTTGTATCCGTTGACCTCTGTCATGCATACTTGCTTACATAATATCATACAATTCAGTACATGCAATAATGCATAATATTCGAACGTGCACTAATATAGGTCTATGACGACCATGCTAATGGCACAATTAGTGTTTCGTTTATGAGAAATATTACGGGTAATTTTGAGCAAATCATGTCAGTCTGTCAGACACCAGAGAGCTGTCTGACTGTCGAATCGAATATCACCGTAACCTATTGTATGTCCATCTTCATAATCAAAAACCTTTAGACCTACGGCAGAGTGAATTTGACATTGACTGGCCAGTGGCCATGCATAAGAAACTGTAGCCTTATTTGCTAGAACAGCCATTTTGATTTCTTTAGCTGAAAAGCCTGCCCAGTGAAAATGGTAAATTTGGTATATTTACTCTAAATTGGGTGTATTCTTTAATTTTCGGGCCAGAGAAACATCGCTGGCGTGACAAAATGGTCAACTGGCAGGACGTTGGACACCGCTGTTTTGAATGATGATTACGATGACGACGATAATTGTAACATTGATTATTGCAACGACCATCTTGTTAAGTACAAATGTTGTAGAAATCATGTTGACTATAATAAGATTAAAGTTTTGAACGAAGAATTGGCATAAATATATAATATAATAGTATACGTTTAAATTGAATTGCTTGAATTTGAAGGACGTAGGCCCCTATAGTGTTTATAAAATGTGCAGGGCTAGCGTTGGCCTATGTGTTCCTGTCCTCATTTGGCTGAATACTTGCTTTTGTGCAGGTGCATCGCTTGTGAGACTTAATAAAAAAAATTACATCGACCGAGATCGCGCACGATATTGATTACTGATGCAGCATCCATCCATGCAGCATGCACATAGACTACGGCTGGTCTGCGTGCAGCAGTACCCACTACCCAGGTGTATAGTGTTCTGACCGAAAAGCAGGTAAGTATATTATACAGGCGCAGGTTTCTTTCCTCTGACTTTGTAGGGCTAGGTCTCTAGCTGAAAGTCAGCCTCCTCTAGTCATGACATGGAAGAATACCAGGATGAACATTGAAATCGGTTGAAAACAGATGAATCCTTTTAGATATATTGTGATAATTATGCTAATAACGCATATCTATTATTACGAGCCATGACCTAATGGCATATTGGCAACGTCATCATGTATAATAAGATTATATTATTATCAAAATTGTAAATTAAATTTGGTAAACAGAATAATATGCCAACTGGCATAACGCAATGGAGCCTATCTCTCGGCAGATTCCGGCTGCACAAAAGAGCTGTATATTATTTTATATTATAATATTATTAAATACTGAATTTTAAATAATTATATTGTATAAATTGTATTAGCCTATGAATTTAAAATTGTTTTATCAGCAGGATTATGGTCTGCAGGGTCAGGCCTCGTCTTCTGGATTTATACATTATAATTTTATTATTTTTAAAGTCCTAATTACCCTCTGCCTACCATGGACTAAGTTACATGTTGGTCTATTCAAACGCTGCTTCATAACGATGAGCAATTCAATATTAACAATTATTATTTATGAAGTAATGGCAATGGAACATACGAGCCATGACCTACTGACCTATTATTATGTTTGAAGTATTCAGAGCTTAGCGACATCTTGTGGTGGCAGCCAGGATCTTTGGTCACACGGTTGACGTAAGTAATTACCGTCTGTACGGTTGGTTGCCTGCTTTATGGGTAGACGGCCTACATCTATATATGCAGCCAACGATGAATGTGTTCAATTGTTGAAGGATCCAGATTATGTGCAGTGCAATGCATATTATAAATTATGAGTCTTCTCTTCTAATGTAGCGAACGCCGATCATCTTTGATTGCAGGCCTAAAATAAACGCTACAACCGTCCAATGTAGCATACATTAACTTCCCGGCAGGCTTTAACAGGTCTGTCCGAGATTATATTGCGGCTGTGTGGGCTGGGGATCGTAGGTTAAGATGCTTGGTAACTTTACACCTGTCTGTCTATTATCACATATTCAAAACTAATAGGTGCATGGTATATTTAAGTCTTGCACGGCTGTCTATTAGCGATGTTACTGTTAATCGTTAAGAGGCAGCGGTAGACTAGACCAACATGATGTAACTTAGTCAATGGTAGGCAGTGGGTAATTATATGTCAGCACACAGAATATCTATCAAAAGACAAGATGTGAAGCATATTAAGCCTCTTACCATGTTCTATAACAGGCTTATCGACTCTTCCTCTGCGTCCTTTCTACTTGTCAGTCAGATGTGATTGTGAAGTCAACTGAGTGAATTAAGATCAAAACCAGAGTAAGCTTAGTCTACGTTTCCTGTGAAAGACGAATTGTAGTACAAAACATTATGGTGTTACTTTCACAATATACTCAAAAGATGCTCTAAATTTTGTGTTAATTTATTGACTAAGCTACTATTACAAGATAATGTGATAGATAATTAAAATTGCTCTGCTATTGCATATAAATTTAAGATTGATGGTTTACTCTACTCTGCGGTAATTCTTCAGCTTACTGAATATTGTTGACTTCAGGGCTCCTTTTTTTAAAACCAGGATTAATGATATTATTCCATGAGAGCTGAATCTAACTAAAACTCCATAACGTTTAGCACATGTACATATTTTTTAAACTTCAGACGTGCAGGATAAAGGTTTTTAAAAATGTAAAAGGTGAAACAGGACAGGAAACAAGAACGCAGCATTAGGCTAGATGTATAATTCTATAACACGGATAGGCTTAAATAAACAGTGTAGGTTGATAATCTTTATTTAAATTCTTTTAACAGCCGATGACTGTACTCTTGTGCTTAAAAATATTCGTAGGGACCAATAAATTGTGTTGCATTTGCATAGGAAGGCAATATAAACTATCGGCTATAGGTCAAGGTTACTATATTCAGTATTTAAAGTCGATTTATAGGCGTCAGTAGGCCTACTCAAAGGGTTTTATTACCACTATTTCAACTGAGCAGTATTTGTAGTAATATTTCCAATTGTTGACGGTGTCGTTAAGTTTCAAGAAGCTGTTTGAAGTCGCTGTCAAAGCAATATCCGTTGCGGGAAATTAGTAAAGCAAATCAAGGAAAGTCCTACATTTTTCATCTGCGTCGGCCTAACTATTGGTATCATGAAATAGTTAGACCTCGGTTACGTTTGTCGACATCTGTCGAATGAGTTGGAACTACGGCTGGTAGCCAATGTTCTTCATTTCTCGAGTAATTTGGTACATAGCACAGCAATAGCAGCAGCTCATTGCGCAAAGGTCACAGAAAACACTTCCCTGCAATGAACAAGCAACACACACGATTTTCAGCTAATTAGCATAAGCACAAAGTCATTACCAGGTGAACTAATTATCACCATTAAGATCGCTCGTAGGGCCTGTGTCAATATCAGACAAAAGCAGGATCAAGCTTGATGATAACTGTTGGATGTAACTAGCCTACATCATCCATTAGCAGCTGCAGTATGTAGCCTGTACACTTGATCCTCTAAACTTTAGCGTGCAAACTTAGCACACAAGAATAGTGGCTATCATTGGAGGAACTCGAACTCTCGAAGGAACCACACATCAGTATCGTTATAAGAATCGCCCAATTCAGGCCTACAGAGTTGTTGTAGGCTTATAGATGGTTGTATCGATTATTATATGCTAATTAGAACGCGTCGCGCAACTAAGTTGCTTATCATTCACTAACTTTTCAGCTCGTTGTCGCAAAAGGTGTTATGTTAAACGCGCAAGAAACTTACCTGTATCCCATACCGAACACGAAGTTTCGTGCGCATGGCAGTCGTGAATAGGATTCCGTAGCAGCAAGGACCGAGAACGCACTCGTCCATCTTTGATGCCGTTGAGCAGTTGGAACAAGGTCCGCAGAAGAGACAGAACAGGCCTACATAATACATACAACGGAGATATACAACGGATAGCACAACGCCGTCAATTATAGAACTTAGGCTGCTTGTGCACTAACTAATTCTAATAGTCTAGTGAGCGTGTATAGGCGTACAGTGTTGGCTAGTTACCTGTTAGACGTAATCAGTTACTCTAACTAGTTACTTAACTGCTAAAAGTAACTAGTAACTGTAATTAGTTACTTATAAAAAACTGTAATTAGTTACTGATTACAGTTACTTTCTCAAAGTAACTAGTTACTGCTTTAGTTACCACAAAATAGTAATCAGTTACTATAGTAACGCGTTACTAGTAACGAGTAACGCACATCACTGTAGACGTACACCTGTTTTCATGCAAGGAGTAATGAAATATACAAACGTCAGATGATTGGTCACTAATATTATTAGTATAAGACAAGTCTTTGTCAAAAGAATTCAACAATTGGGGGGCGAATCTAGTGATTGTAAAATTCATCCTCAACCGAAATAACTGTGGCAGAACGTAGTAGCAAATAAACATTGCAAAATATCTGCTTGGAACCCGTTATTGAAGACATGAGTGGAAGTCCGTGTTTATGGCGTCTACAGTGACCTATTACTGACCAGTGACCACACACTTAGTCAGTGTGCGCAGTGGTCTGCTTGACCATGCTTCTGGAATGAGCTTTCAGAAGGTATTCGTATTTCCAATTCGTCACTATACACTGTGTCCGGATGAAAAGTAGAACACTAAATGTTTGTCAATAACTCC
>JAQFXW010000518.1:0-18454 GCA_034693945.1 Dendrobaena attemsi
TTCGGGCATCTACGCTTGCCGATCGAGCGCCGTCGGAGCTATTTTTAGAGCGTTAGCCACGGACACCGCATCACCGATCGATCGAAAGATGCAGTATTATTGTTTAGAATTAGGCTATATAATATCGTAACTTTATCGGAAATTAGACCTTTGCAATCAGCTGTTTTTCCAGACACTAGTTATATTAGCTGGATATGAGTATACTTGTTTTTGTCCAGATCTGTGTGGACAAACAAAGCTGTGTGGTCTTTAAAAAGTTGTATCTGTCTTTACAATGCACCTCAAGATTAATGTTTATTACCTCAAAGATAGTTTTTGTTTCTAATTTTAGCAACTTTATTATTTCCTGCACTGGTGTTTGTTGTATCAACGACACGTCTTGTATATTTTTATCTTGATTTAATAGAACTTTGATTGTTTGCTACCCTATATTCTTCCTGCTTATTTTCATATGCTTGTGAAGCATGTAAGATTTTCCATTGTATGTCTTTTTTGTTGCACTGCCACCATAGTATATTCATTAGACGTCATAGATAGATGAATTTTTATATATTTTCACTGTTCAGTTCCTTCAACTTCAATGTTGGTAGTTATTGGTGTCACTTTGGTCTTTTCAAACATCATTTTTTGGTTTCCTCTCATGTGAATATTCAAGATGTAAATATGCTGTTCATACTTCATAGACAAATAAGAGAGAGAGAGAGAGCATATGTGACTGTATTATGGTGTCATAAAGGAGCTGCAGGATTGTAAATATCCTTAATTTGGCTTTATGATCTTTTGCCCAACAGATTAGTGGGTTGGACTTGATAGTCTAGCTTACATTATACTTTGAAGAGGAAGGACTAGAGTAATAGATTGCCTCTGTACCTAAATCCTTGAGTATAAGTGGCAATATTTTGGACAATTTTGTTAATTTTAATTTGTGTGGTGCAACTAGGGAATGACTGAGTAGACATTTTCCACCGAGGCCGAGGTTTATTAGGAGCTATTTGCCGAGGCCGAGTAGCATTATTTCCACAATCGTATTTTCGCGTAATTTTAACCCGCGGGTTGAAGGCCTACAGATTTTTATTATCTCTGCACCCTCGCTGTGGAGTGTACTCGTTTGCGTGCTAAATAAATTAAATTTTACACAACCAAGCTTTATACTATCATATTTTCAGGTCATGGGCAGAAACTAAGGAGTTCTTTGGAGCCATAGACATCGCCGATATTGAGCGGTTTATTTAAAACTGCAATCGAGCATCGGTGCTTCAAATGCACTAATTAACATAAAAAATTATTTTTACCTTTTGTATAAAGCTTAATATAACCGCATAAACGGAACAGTAATTGTTATTTCCTATTTTATCAATTATAACTATCTATCGCATAATAGTAATGACAAGCCTATGCTTGTGTGTTATAAACGGTAGCGTGTTGTCTAGCGCGGTTTTTACTCAAACCTCTAAAGTAGTGGGCTATATACCGATGTTTCTTATACATATATGAGTACAAATTATGTCCTAAAATACGGTATGCAAGTTTATTCAATAATCGAAAATTTGCTATTTCTGCTACTATTTGTGTTCAGGACATCTGCCTAGGCCAAGTCATACAGAGTAGCTGATTATCGGCCAATGCAATTTGCCGAGGCGGTTTCCGGTCAGTCCCTAGGTGCAACTTCTACAATGGTCGAGACAAAATGTAATGTACACTTATAATGTAATAATTTGCAAGAACAGCGTCATTTAGTGAATTATTAAGATTACGAGAAAATTTCTGTGCTATCTGTGTACCAACACACAACTTTTTTTATGGTGTATGCATTTTAAATTTAAATAGTTTTCTCTGCATAAATACCAGCAATTCGTGAATTTAGATTCTTCACAGGTATTTATATTTTTTTGTTTCCACATTATATGTAAAGCCAAAATAAATTAATGAGGTGTTTCCGGTAAGGCCGCCAAAGAAATAATGTTGTGTTTCCGGTAACCCGACTGAGTCATCGTTTTGGGGGCGACTCAAATAATTGTGTATAAAAAATTTTCCCAATTTTTAGAAAAAGAATTGTTATAAAAAAATTTTGGGAAGAAAATTTTATCTTTTAAAATTTTGGGGTTAAATTTGAAGCACAATAGTGAACTTCTATCACAATCCTAACACTCGAAACTCAAATGAAGTTAAAAATAGAAATATGGCAAGCTTCATATAAAAAAAGTGAAACCAAATTTACTGTTCCACAGATACAGGTTTTCCCACAGCGCATCCGAGTGTGCTGTAGTTAAGTGCAAAATGGTGAAATAGAATCGTATAATTTTGTTACCAAAATAAAATTATTTTCCAACCTACCTATAGCGCCAGTGATTTTAGTTTCACCTCTTTTATATGAAGCTTGCATTTTTCACATTTCTAACTTTGTTTGAGTTTCGACTGTTTATATAGTGATAAAAGTACATTTTTGTGCCTCACATTTTGAGAAAAAACAATTTAGAAAAGGTATTATTTTTTAATTTTTTTTAAATTAACAGGAACAACAGGGTAGTGGAATACTTCACCATGGAATGAGCCCATTTGAAGTGATCTATGACGGTAACCTACAATCTGATTATTTCCCAGTAGCTGTTAACAAGCTATAATGTTGACACTCTATATGTTTCAAGATAAATATTCAATTTATAAAGTGGTGCTAAAATTAATATTTTACGCATTTAGCAATACTTTAAATTTCAATATATTATAAGACTTTTAAGTATGTTGAAATATTATTTAAAGACCGTGCAGTACAACTACTGAACATTGCCAGTGCTATCCTTGTTGGAGGCTGAATAGTGAATATCCTGAATATCGAGCCTAGTGTCGACAAAAGTGTCGACTTTTGTCGACATTAGTCTCCAAATAGTCAAGTTCAGTTCTTGACTTGTGCATAAACCAGCATCTTTTCTGAATTCTTAACCCAATATTTTGGAGACAATTTATACTCAACTTCATAATTTTATTGAATTCATCCACGATCCATCCACATTAGCTAAATTGTTTTCCAGTTTATATGAGCTTAACTAACTTTGTTTATTAGTTCTACGATTTTTATGGTGTTGTGTTGCATTCAAGTTCATTGACTTATCTTGGTCAAATGTATTGACTTGTTTAGTTTTCAGAATATTAAGACTTAGACTTGCTTGTCTTACCTGTATAAACCTCACATCGAACACTCCTGTCTACTTTCAACCACTACTGTCTCTTTACATGAATCTCCTGCAATTTTCAGTCCTTTGGTTGAGTACTGATGTGGCACTGCAATGGACTCTCCTGCATTCCGTTTTATGGCCCAAAGAAATAATACCTACCACCAATGTTTCTCATAAGTTTGAACTCTTTCCCCTTTCAAGCACATCACAAAATGCAACATTTGCTTTTAAGATTTGATATCTTATAGTTTTTCATCTGACTGACTGCTCCACTGACTGTCTGCACCTCCCTTTGCATTTATTTTGCATGAATAAAATTGTTCTTAATAAATTAGTGAAGCTTATTGTGTTTCGGATAGTGTTGACAATTAGTGTGAACTATTTCTTCCCTATATTAGAGTTCAAAACAATTTGTACAATGATATGAGCTAGTCTAAATATTTATGCCCACATTCACTAGCACGATTTCATCAGTGAATTCTACATAATCTTTTTTACTGTATACATAAGCACAAGTGTTTTCTGATCTGATAAGCCAAGTAAATTATGTTCATTATCAGTTGCTATGATGTAACATACACTTCTGCCAAGGCATCAACTACTGGCTGTGTTGATCAACGTCCTCTGTCAAGTATTTCCAAATATAAATTAATCTGTACTTTCCTAATCACATGTTGTTACATCTGTAGGCCTGTTGGTGAAGCAATGTCCACACAAAAACATGACATAATCGAACATGTAGTTATTAAGTTTCAGCCACACAACACCGCTTAAAAGGACTTGTAATATATCACACTCTGTCATGTCATCTGACTCTGCATTCGCGTAAGAGTCATTTGCAGATTTCAACATTGGCAAGCTGAATTTTTATGCAGTAGAGCTGTTAAACTTCTGTACGAGTGTCTGATGCAAAAAGGAACAGGTTGATGTCTTGTGTATTATAAACCAGTGTGATGGAAGTTCTTGAACATAAGAAAATGAATTTCCTGTGCATAAAATCTATATTCTAAGTATCAGTGGTCGTTTTGAGGTTTGCCTGTAAGAGCATTTTGAAAGTCAAGACTTTCAAAGAGTTCAGCAGGTTAAACATAAAGTACCCCTGTTTATTAACCATTTATTTATTTATTTTAAAGTAGCCTCCGGTATGTTGCAGAATCTGTTGTTTGCATTCTACTCTTTTTTTTTGTGTCTCTCGTATCCTACCTTTGAAGTCAATGGGCATCATCATAAGGGACAATCAAGGTCATTGACAGGAGGTGTTTTTGGTGTTTAAACACCCCCCTCCTGAAATGAAAAATGGCAATGTGAAATTTCGTTTCCACATAAAAAAAGGTGGGATAATATGAATTTTTGGGTGCAAAACATCTCTGAATGAAATAATGTAAAAGAAATTATTATGACGTGAACACCAACACCACCCCCCATAATCCTGGCTATAGTATACTGCCTTGGGTACAATAGCTTTCGGTCAGTTGCTTTCCTATAAGAGTCACATTTATAAACATGAAGATTTCTGAAACATTGCACAGTTGTAGCAATTTGAAAAGTTGTGCAATTTGCTACACAGGTTTTCTGTTGTTAAAATTTCTAGTGCAGGAGCCATTGTCTTGTTTAATGTGCACATTGTTGGTGATGGGAGTTAGGGCATAAACCAAAACCAGTTGAATATTTGGAGGATCTTGAATTATCCAGAATATCCAAGCACACAGATTGTCAACATTAATACAAATTTCATGCAATAGGTGACTGGTTTTTGATGTCCATCTAATTGCTGTCAGCAATCATAGTACAATGAGCCTGCGCATAATTTCCCAATCCTTGCTATTTCAAGTGGTCTTTAAGTGCAATTAAAATGTAGAAGAGTAAGATCTTTTATATGTTGAAGAACTGCCTTAAAATAATACAGGACCGGTTAAAGCTTGTCCTGCAATAATATTTAAAACCTATTCACTTTGTCCAAGCTGTTATTACCAAATTGCCTGATCTCTTGTAATATTTTAATTGGCCCTTTAATTATAATTCAAGGCTGCAGGATTATATCCTATTGCTATTGGAAACCTGCCTTTATATGGATTAACAGCATGTCTTGTGATAATAATGTTTATAACTCTGTTCACAGTTTCCCAACTGCTTAAATTTAAATAGCAATAACAATTTACAGGCCACTCATCAACCATCATATAAGCATAATTTGTTAGATTAGCAAAAGGGTCTTATTCCATGTCCTATATTTGGTCATTTAGAATCCAGTAAGTCACAGTTTACTCACTTCTCAGCCATCCCTCTCACTATCCAATGCTAATCGAAAACGCACTATGCAAGTAAGGGCCTATAATCTTTCTAACTCTTGCATAGTGCTTTAAATGTTGTTTTGTGAGTCAGGTTTCATCTAAATGGTCAAGAAAACTATTAAACTGATATAGATCTGCTATCTTTATAAATAATAGCTAGTCCAAATATTTCAGATCCACTTGAATAAACACCAGATGTCAATGAGAAATAAAGCCATCATGACCGGGATTTATTTGTATCTGCATCAGATAACTACAGTGATCATAACGTGTCATTAGCCCAGTTCTTGGAAAAAAACTTGCAATCCTGAAGCCTTTTCAACCGTTCTTATCACCTGCGCAGTTATATCTTTCAGGTGATGTGTGCTGTTAAGTACTAGACAAGCGTCGAGACTGCTAATCTTTTTTGTCTGAGATCAATATCACACAAACATCAATATCCAGCAAATCACAGCTTGCCATAGTCTTTTACCATTTCGCCTGTGTATGAAATTGTTAGGTGAATGTCACTGAAAGATTGTGATGTAGCTTTTCTGGAAAAATATTCTTTGGAAAAATATCCGGAAAATTTTTGAAAAAATATCTTTAACTCATAATGTCACATTTTCAGTATTGAACCACACAAGAAATTTCTTGTTTATATTTTCTTTTTCCAAATTATAGATTTTATTTATAACATTTCTGTCAATTTGTCAAATAAATATTTGCCTTAAAAGAGAATAAGAGATTAATCAAAATAAACATTAAACACTAGTGATGTGGCTTTTGTGGAAAAATATTCTCCAGAAAATTTCCGTACAACCGGAAAAATACATTTTAACTCATAATTAACAATTTGTGTATTGAACCATATAAGAAGTTTCTTGTAGTATGTCTTTCAATGTTGGCAATATTTAAGTAAGGGAATAAAAGATTCATCAAAATAAACATTAAACACTGATAGGTACCGTGTCCCAACGTAAAGCAAGCAAAATTTTGCATTATTTTGAATTGTTTGGTTTATTTGTTGTTTCATTGGAAGATTACTTGAGTACAGTTAGTACCAGCAAAATGAATTCGTGACTTATTCATGCCATGGGGGTTGGGGTGCTTGATATAGGTTTATAGCTTGCTGGACTGTCAACCGAGAGGTCCGTAGTTTAAATCCTGGCCAGGGTAGAAAATTGGTTGAGATTTCTGCTCCATCTGGCACCTCCTAGCCAACTCCACTATGATGAGTACAGCGGGAAGAGGAGACGGTGAGGGAGAGGACTGGCCACCGCGCCCTTCTATGCTGAATAAGAATATGAAGTCGCTAAAGCTTCATACCCATGGCTACCTCTGGGCTAGCTTAGCGGACTGTGTTCTTCATGCCATAACAGACATGTATCAAAGTTCTGGTGATTTAAGAGTTGTGCATCTCAGTTTTCAGTTGGGACTTGGGAGTGTAGTATTAAGGGTCAGTGGGTCTATATATTTTCATTAAATTTAAATTCCAGTCTTGGGGTGTATTCTACTTGGCCTAAACAAGAAATCATAATTATAATATTAGTGATGTATCTATATACTAATTCTCGTGGTAACAATGTAACCATCAATCGATATAACTATCAATGTAACGGTGTCCGGCAATAACGCAAAATATTCACTAATGTATTTGCCAGGTAGCGCTTACAATTCACATATCACCCTGCAACATTTCACTGCTTACATACATCTTCTGATCGCACTACAGGCGCTTTATTCACGATCACAACAATTTGACAATAATCTTGTAAATAATGTAAAGAGCTTAAAATAGTCAGCAGTCATGTGGGCTTTTTCAGATTTCTGCAGGAGGGTTAATGCAAATGTGCACCTGTCTTAATGGCCAAAATTGTGTGTGTGTTTGGTGTGAATTCAAGAGGGCAAGAATCACTTCATGCCTTTTGCTTACTCTCATGAATGGAATTGGAAAGTAATGCAATGTATTTTATTTTGGAGGCAGTGTTATAATATCCAGTAAAAGAATCTATGATGTATATAATTATATTGATTTTTCATTCAAATTACAATTTATATTCTGATGTGGATATTTTAACATATGTTACGTTTTCATTCTCAGCAATACCCAGCCTTGCTACGTTTGGATGGCCGATTTTTAAGCCATCGTGATCGTTAATCATGCAGGAGACGTAAATGGGTTGCATCCCTTTGATGCTAGTTCCAAGCGTTGCAACCAGTCAGCCTTGCAACTCTGATCAATATGATCTTCATTACTCGCTATTTTCGTCTATTGATCTAGCTGCCACCGGTTTATCACATTGTGCAAAAATACTGAAAATCTTTCAGTTTGCACTTGCCTCAATTTAAATTATGAAGTGCAAGTTTCTTTACAATTCAATATTTTTACAGTGAATGCTAACTTATAATTGAATATTAAATATTATGTATAGTATTCACTTGATCTCTGTAAAAATCTTTCGTTGTGCACTTGGTACAAATTATGAGGTGCCAGATTTTTTTGCAATTCAATATTTTTCCAGTGCTAACTTTTAATTCAATATATTTTATCTATAGTATTCCTTTGATCTACTAGGATTACAAATGTTAAGGACAGCATTTTTCTAGGTTGTCTAGAAATAGAAATATTTTAGAAATTGCAGTTTTTCATATCATTTATGAATCTTATGTTGTTTTGTTGATGTCACTGTTATTGTAATATTATTAGGGAGAAAGTATTCAGGACTTATGTACTATGAAAATGCTAACTTGTGCAAACCGTAAAACATTAGATTGAGTCAGTCATGCATGGAACCTAAAAGATAGCACTTGGCTACTTGCTTGCCTGTTGTCCTCTTCCTCCTCTCATATTAGGCATAAATAGGCGAATATCCAGCTTTTGCAACCTTTTCCAATTTACCTTCTTGAAATTCAAAAACCGATCGCCAACCAGTGTCATCTTTATTACTATCTACACTTTAAAACAATTTATACCTATATTATGCTACTTGTTTAACCATAGATGAGTCCATACAAGTCTCGAATTACATACATTTGTGCTTGACCAATTTTCAGTAAATAGTAAATAGCACCATCAGTGTGTACTGGAAACAGCCAACCGAAAAACTCTGACTGGAATGCCTATGGGATATGTTGTGTCCAGCGCCACTGACCATTACTTGTGAGATGTGACAACATTACCATGATGGTACAATTTGTGCTCAGCATAAGGATTTGTATTGCATTTGCTGGACTAGTCATATAACCAACACTGACAAAGTGCAGTAGCTTCAGATACTAATGACAGCCATGTCTTCCTGTTTTCATGGTAGGCTTGCTGTTTTTAGTGACATTCCTGTTATGTATGGGTTAATATCTAATTGAATGTTAGCATTGGGTGAGGTTACATTTAGAAACTTAAGGTTTACATTACCAATATAAGAGGTAGATCTAACTAATGCAGGTGGGTGTTTTCCCAGGAAGCACAATAGTGCATCTGTCATTTTGGTGTGCGAAAGTTATTCACTCGGTGCTGTTTACCCGTTTAGTTGAAGCCGTCGATAGCTGTGAGTTGTGCGCCTTATTCTTGGTAGCGCGCTATCCAGGCTTTGGATGTAGGAACGGTTGCAGCTGACGCTAGAGCAATGCATGTGCCAAGGTCTGACGTGTGTTGCAAGTATTTCGACCATTCATGTCGTGTTTTGAAGCCGTCGTTGTCGTCCGCAGTTCATTGTTTTCCATTGTTCACTGATTGCTAGGATCGTTGACGTCAGTCCTACCTAACTTTAGGAGCCATTACTATCGACTGAGGAAGTGTGTAGTCGTCTTCGTGGTTTGTTTACGTTGTGCGGGTTCATAGAGCACCTTCAAGGTGGTGGCGGTGGTCGTGGCGTTGGTGGGGGCTTGCATGGCCATGCCGGGTGAGGTGAAGGGGATGGCTAGAGGCCTGGCGGATGCAGCAGCGATGGCACACTGTAATAAATTTTTAAGTGCTTAGCCTTCTACTGTTACAATCAGCTACTGTTGGAGGTGCTTGACTAATTGGGAGTTGCTACATCAGGGGCTTGTATCCGCAAACTAACGCCTGTGGCCTCTGTAATCCTATTGGACATCTATCAAGATCAGTTGACGTACAGAGGCTCCTCCGTTGGTTCGTTGGACCTCTGCCTAGGCCTCTGCCTAGGCCTCGTGGCATAGCTGGCAAGTAAGTTATATTTAGTTAACAGCTGTGATAAGAATTGACTGACTGGTCAAGAATGCAATGTTAAGTACTAAGTAGACTGAGACAGAAGTAGAAGTGTTTTGAGAAATTCTTTGCAGACAGTTTACAGTTTGTCTAGTAAAAATACTTTGACGAATCGGAAAGTTTAATTCTGTGTGGTTTGCGGTGAAGAGGCAATTCCGATACTGTGTGGATGACAGTGAAGTTTGCAGTGTGTCTGGAGCATTATTCATCTTAAGGGGGCCATTATTAGAATATTGAAGTTATTTGTGACTCTAAGAACGTTTGACAGCGAGTCTGAGCTTTATTGAACGAACTCTTTCCAAAACAGCCAGGAGTATCTGTCATTCTGCAGCTAATGTGAAATGTGTTCAACTGTCAACTGGTTGAATCAGTCATGGAATAATTGTTCTCAATCGAAGGCATCAACGCTATCCACTATTGGAGACTGTAAAGTTGATATAAACTGATTTAGTGATTATTCTCTAAAATGCACAAGTTCTTGTGGAGAATGTTGTCATCAAAAAGTCTTATACAGAAAATTTTGTCACAAGGCTTCCGGAGTTTGGACATGGTTCTGAATGATTCTGAGACAGCGGACGAATAATGTTGACTGTTGAGAGAGCGATTGTTAAGCAGAAAACATTTGGCTAACTTATTTGTGCAGCTTTAACCAAATGGATTATTTCTTTCGTTCAAAAGACGAAGCTGGATGAATTTGGATTTGTCAAAGAGCCGTGTTGAATTCGTTCTTTGCATTATTTTGAATTTTTTTTTATTGGAAGACTACTTGAGTACAGTTACTACCTGCAAATCGAAAGTATACTAGGAAACTGATTACTCTCAGTGAAGTGCATTTGCAGGTGACACCATGGCCACTGGTGGCGGCGGTTCCGCAGACCCCTACGCCTATTTGGCTCAAGCTTCTGGGCTTGCATCTGGTTGCATCGTATTTGTAGAGCCTGATTTCGATTCTACATTTAGCCCAGATGGCACTCCTATCGATTCAAACTGGGGAACCACTTATTGCCGACTTAGAAGGGCTTCTGAGCTCATGTAAGCTTTTTCTTATTATAAAATTAATGACTTAGAACTTACATTCAGCTCAGTACTGAAATGATTTTTAACCAAATCAAGCCTTATATGAACTTGAACTTGTCTTCTAAGTGTATGTACAGTACAGTTGCTACAACAAACTCAGTCTTCACTGTATAATCTAACCGCTGAGCACCTGCTATCAAAATTACCCTTGCTTTACTTTTTCCGGCTCACTCGTTGAACCTGAAATTCTCTGAAGATTCCACATCCCACACTGCAACTCACCTCTGTATTAGCCATCCATTTGCTTTTAAATTTTTATTTTTAATTCTCATCCACCTTGAAGCCACCAGTATAATTACTCAATCTGATTTGCTTTACCACTCTCCGATTCCCTTAAGCCCAAATTCAGCCAGGTACTGCACCTCTGATTGTCTCTTTTGCTTGCCAGGATTCTTTTAAGAATTTTTCGCATAAAAATCCCAATCACAACCTTTGAAGTTTTGTTTGCAGGTAGAATCTTCAGTTGAATTTTTATGCATTTACTATTGACCTTCTCTTGTGTATTTCAAACAGCTGTCATCTAATAAGAATACTATTAAACATGCCATGTATAGAAAATTATTCCAGAGAGTTTTGTATTTTGTTTCGGTGTCATCATTATTTTATAACAAGTCTGTGATCAAATATGGCTTAAATGAAGGCCTTGCCTTGTCTTGGACTCTTGGTTGTATTTTTTATAATTACAATTTATTTATTTATTTGCATTTATTCTGATCTTGCTTTTCACCTGTTCTCTTCAACTTTCAATTGGATTGCTTATATCAGGGGTGCACAACCTTTATTGGTCAAGGGCCAGATTGTATCTAAGAAAAACAGCAGAGGACCGCAAATGTGAAGTAATGTATACATTACTAGTCTATAATTATGACATCTTGTATCTTAGTTGGCAAATGGTATCTGAATACTTAACAAAGAGCATTTTAAGTAGATCTAGGCCTAACTTACAAAAGCGATTTGAAAAATGAAGACAATATTCAATACTCGAGAAACAGTTTAACATAATTTTCTATTGATATCTGGCTTCAATTCAGTTGTTGCACTTTTCAAAATGGAGCTGAGGCTTTAATGAGTCAAATTTTGATTTCAATTTGTTACTATTGATGTTCATTACTGAAAGTGTTTGATCGCACAAATACGGGATTCAAGTTCAAGTTTAAAGCAATTTTCTTATATCAAGTATCATTTTATAGCAAATTGTCTAAAGTGCTAGTTTCTATAATTGACATGGGCATAGAATATGCATACTTTCAGGTCAGCTTAAAAGACATTGCTTCACTTTCAATTGTTGCATTTTTTGCTACAGCATTGCTCTTTGTCACAACATTATGGTTAAGGCTTGTTATTTACTATCACCCTGAATTGTTCATCGTCGATTTTATTCCATAATAATAGTAATCATTACCATAGACCTCTGGAAGATTAGAGATATTCGTCACTTTGTCATAGGTCCAGAATTGTGAAAAGTAAAGTGCATTTTAAACCTAATTTATATAATTTCTGTTCCAAGTTGCCCCCGCAGGCCGCAAAGAATAGGTCCGTGGGCCACATGCGGGCCACGAGTTGTGCACCCCTGGCTTATGTGATAGGCATCCAGCTTTAATATGATTTCATAGTTAAAGAAGCTACTAGTGGTAGGGGAAAGGGAGAGTAATGCGGCACCCTTGTCAGAGGAGGATTAATAATTTCCTAAGCCAAATGAATGCGCTTACACCAACATCACTACTTGCTATTTTCCAGGATGGTTTAAAGTTTACGCACTGTCTACTCTACATTAGATGTCAGCAGAAAGGCGAATGCTCATCTAGAGTTAGCCAGAAAGTACATTTGAGACTTTTAAATTTTCTTTTCTTAACTTTTCTGTTAAATGATTCAACTGTTGGCTTTCTGCTTAACATGGTCCTAGTTCTAGGCCTACCTATCTTCTTGTTCTTTGACTTCTTTCACTGTTTATGACCTTCTTTGGCTGCTCTGCCCTGTTCATTATTTACACTTCCAACTATAGTCTCCCAACTCATTTCCTCCTTCGCTAATGATCATCACCTCTCTCCTATCTGTCCCAGCCCAGTAATTTTCTTTCAATCTACTAAATCATCTACTTAATGCCAAGATTTCAGCCTGGATGATCCCCAACCTCCTATATCTAAACCGTCTGACCCTACTCCAATAGATCTCACATCATCCTGTCCCCTCGCCTTTAGATCATATGAAATAAAATACCAACCACATCTTAGTTATATTATGCCAGCTATACCCAAACTTGAGTACAAGATAGTCCTGGCCTGTGAAGGGAGTGTTCAGTGACATTGTTGTATCTGTTCAACTACAAGCAATCTATATTTCTAGTCAATAATATGACTGTTTCACTAACAGTTTGCAGCATTTTGCTTAATTTTCTATTAATGATTGTTGTCATCTTTGTAATTAAAAAGTCATGAACTGTTATTGATTGGGGCGTTGGGCCTGTAACTTGAATACTTTAGGCTTGTCATGTAGCTGTGCATTAACTGGGTCATTTGATATTTACTTTGGGATTAAATCAGTTTGATGATGAAATACTGAAGACACTGACCTGGCTAACTTATATTCAGTTCTAGTGAAATGATCATAATAATACTTTATTACAAAATAACATAAATTTTATCTAACAGTACTAGAATTGTACTAATGTGATCGCCGAGACGGCATTAGCATAAGTGGTAATGGTTTGGTGGTATTGAGGATAAGACACCAAGGTCGATTATACACATTTGATAAATTTTAATTAATAACATTAGTAATACTCAGGCAATCCCTGCCATCTGATGCTTACAAAGCATGCCTATGTCTTGGTCTTAAGCAGTACCTTGTTTTCTGTTATTTGGGCAATGTCGAAAGATTATTTATAGTTAGAGTGAGCCTTGCTTGTCAAGCTGAATATAAGACTGTGCAGTAATATGGATTGTGCACAAGGAATTATCACGATGCTGTCTTTTTTCCCTTCTTCTTCATTATTCTAGAGTGTCTAAGAAGGTCTTTGGTTCAAGTCATTATATCTGGTTCTGCCACGTTGTTCATTATTTCAGCCAGATTCCATTGGTCATGAACAGACAATTGGGGCTGAGTGTGCATTTGCAGTCAGACTTGTATTTGGTCTGTATTGTATACGATTATTGTTATAGTTGGTCTTGGTATCTTGATTTTATTATAGTTTATTGCTGTAGTAATAGTATAGTTCTTCCATGCAATATTTAGGTAATTTTATAATTGTTGCTGTAGATTTTATCTGTACAGCTATAGTTGTGTATCTATTATTGATATATGTCTAGCATATTAGTTCACTAGTTCAATTATACATCTTAAAGTTAAATTGGATTAAACTGGTTGTTGAAAGTTGCTTAGTTGAGTGTAAATTTGTACCTAAAAAGTAAACCTGCATGCATGCATGTATATGCTGCGTGCAACTGTGCATGTTTAGATACACATTAATACGTGTATAGATTGTATAATATTGTTAATCAAATGCCTGCATTGTATAATATGAATCATATATGATCTGTATAATTGTCTTATTCTGAAGTATTTCTGACAGTTCATCAACCACATTAGTTGGTATGCTATTAATAATGTAAATGTTTATTATAAGTGGCTTTCTAGAAAAGATTTCTATAACTGAACAAAATTCAGAACAATTGGGATGCTAGATGGAGTAGTTAGGGGACCGAATTGTCTGAGTTCAAATCTCACTGGGCAGAGTTAACAAGTTAACGTTGTCAAAGCGAAGATGAGAAGAGTGGTAACCTGTGTTTATAGACCTAGGCTAAGATAATTAAGTCGATGATGCTTCATTTCCATGGCTACCCCGACTGGTCTTCACCTGTAGATGTACTAGATTTTTGTTGGTCTGATCGAGTAATTGAGAATAATTAATACTTATTGATTTCCAGGCAAGGACAACGCTATATTGATAATTGAAAGACCATGATTACACTGTATTAATTGGTAAAATAAGGTAATAAAAGGCAAAATTCAAAACATCGATGGATTAACACATATTTTTCTAACATCTGTGGAACATTATACAAGTTGGGTGGGTGTTGTATCCAGATATTATATATATATATATATAAATTATATATATATATATTATGTGTTCACGAGAATTAAGCTGTATTTTGGTTGTGTTGTAGATAATTTCAGATTCATTCATGTGCTGGGTGTCTTTAATTGTTTATATGTTTATTAGTCAGCAGCTGCTTATCTTTCTGAAGTAGGTCATGCACCGAACAGCATGCTGATACTTGCAACAACATTTTCAATTGTTCATTGAATTCTAAGTGTTCATATTTTTCCTGTTCAAGTTTTTAGTAACACAGAAACACAATCTTTACACTTTACATATGTTTCTTCTCAACATTTAGCAAATGCAGCCGATAGCATGTTCTAGTGCTTCACAGGTTGTGATTAAGAAAAGTCTGAAATACTTGTTTGCTCTTCTTCTAATTTACCAAACCTCCGTGTATTATTAATTGGTGATCTAGATTTGTAACCTGTTTATATATCTTGTAGCTGTTAGTAATTATGCCGTGCCTTTCCTCATAACTTCCTCTTTTTGGATGGTATGTTGGCCTGAACTGTTAAGTATTTGGAATCTCTTTTAGAGCATTTTCTTTAGTAGTCACATAAAAACCATCTAATTAATACTCGTATTATTAGCCGTCTATCAACAAGGCTATGATGTAATGAGAACATTTGCTACAGTTTAACTGCATTTGTTGGAACCTTTGGCTGTTTTATAGCTTTCGATTACTATTTTTTGTTATTTGCATTTGTATTGTATTTAAGGACTTGTGTAGCACCTCGTGTAGTAACTGTTCAGCGAATGCTGAGTCAGAGTTATAAAGCCAATGTGCTTCAGTTTACCAGATCACCTAGCGACAGAAGGTTGACCTTTGGGAGGTTACAGGATCTCGGATCTTAAATTCTTCTTAGCCCGACTGATAGAGAACAAATACACACAATGTGCTGAACTACTTATCAACATATACAATTGTGTTAATTGTGCTGAATTGGTTGTGCTATTTTGGGTGAGTATCACTGAATAGGTTATATCTAGGACACAGGATGATCCTTCTGTTTTGTTTTGTTTGTAGTGGTGCCAGTGCAGTTGCCATTGACAACAAAATAGAACAGGCAATGGTAGGTGGATTCATTTGTATTGGATGTTGGGGATGTTTTGTGGTTGTTGTGCATGAGGGAATTGCATGGCTGTCAGTAGTTAGCATGCAGTGGCATAGAATCCCTTAGAGCCACCCGACTCACCAGCGTTTCTGAATTCTCCAGTGCCATCTCAGTCCCATTGTAATCAAGTTTTCCGAGTTAGTACATTTAATCAGTTGTTTTGTGTCCTTCTCATTCTTATGAAATGCCTTGATATTTGAAAAACTGCATGGTTGTGTCTACATGATGTTAGTGAGCGCAGGAAAGCTATTTATTCATTTTTTTTTATAAATTTGTAACGCGCTCAAGGTCACAACCACGCGCAAGGTCACACCAAAAGTTGAAGCTGATAGGCGGATAGTTAGGCGCCTGGTGGAATCCATTTAAATATCCAAGTGTGTGAATGCCAATGAGAAATAGTGAGTTTTAAGCTGTTTTTTGGAAGAAGGAAATGAATTTGAGCTACCAAGAGGAAGTGGTAGTAGTCGGTTCCATTCTTTGCGAGCAGAGACATGGGAATGCACTTAAGCCTATGACTGTTCTGCATTACGTTTCAGTTAACTGTTAAGAGACCCAAAGTTATGCAGTAGTAAACTACTTGCATGGCTGCCAGTCTAAGGAAATACATTATTCTCCTAGCTCAAACATTAGGGCTTGGCATATCAGGCTCAAAAGGTTTTATGATCTTTAGAGTGACTTGATTAAATATGCACCTCATCCAAGCTGTCATTTTGCTAGGGGACCAAATTGTAATAAATTTGGGTGTCTGAGTGTAAACTATTGTGTCATGTTACCTCTACTTTTGATCTTGTACCACTGCTATTTGAAGCATCTTCCATTTTTATCATTTAATCAATATTTGTTATTTGTTAGTAAGATGTCCAAGCTGACACAGATGTAACTGGTTTAATTAAGCAAATAATGTATCAATAAATTAATAAAAAAGTATCTTAAAATTGAAAGATAGTTAATAATTATATTATTTTCTAACCAATGCATGCATAGATATAGGAGCACGACATTCTTAAACAGTACTCTTGATATAAAATGTGAAATTAGCATTCCTTAATGCAATTTGCACTGACTCCGTTGACGCTAGAAATGTTTCATGCCTACTTCAGCATTATTTAGCATTCTCTTCTTGCTTCTCCTCCATCAGTTTCCTGACGATGAGGCCTCTGTGAATTTCCTCCAGACTTCTCTGTTTCTGATGTTTTCTTTCTCTTCTTTAACGTAATCCATCCCTGTCTTTCGTCTGCCCTCCACTCCTTATTCACTTGTCTACATCAACAGATTCATTTTGGCAATACAGTGACATCTGTATCATTTGCTAATTTTTTGTCATGTGATGCTTAGCATGAGTTGTATCTAATATTCTGTTGAGATAGTGTACTATATATATACTAGCTGATGCTAGCTAGATTCTAAAGCAGTTTGTGGCTATATCCTTGAATACATGAGTATGAGTATATATATGTATATATATGTAGACACACATATATATATATATATATATATATAGCTGGGCATCTCTGACAACACATTGTATAAGCTTCTTGAACACTATTTTTTATCTTTATTGCATATAGTGTAGTGTAGTGGTGTAGGTCGCCGCCTTGCAACCGAAGTGTTGTGGGTTCGAATCCCACCCACCGCTTAAGGACCTTTAGCAAGTCCTTCACTCACAATTGCTGAAGCGCTTCGGGGTGTAAAACTCAGACACACCCTCGGGCTGTAGTCGGGACCGCTTTTGAATAGTAGTGGACTGTAAGAGGCGGTATAGACATACACACATACAAATACACACATACATGCATACATGCATGTACATAGTTTGCATAGGCCTACATACATTAGGTCTTTTCGAGCTAACGTTTTCACTGATAAATGCGCACGATGCCTGACTCTTTCTTGCCAGTCTGATTTCCCGTCTTCAGAGCATCAACGACTGCTGTAGCCTATAAATTTAGGAAATAAACTGGTGTATAGGCTAATTGCTTCAGGCGCTGTTTACCAGGTTATTCCGCTCAGAACGTTACCTAACAGGTGAGGACGTTAATCATGGACCGCGGGTGCGTTTCTGTCAACGGTATAATGAATGACGACAGCCAAACAGTTGCTGACGTAAAAACGCACTCGCGGCAGTAGATCTACATCATCTTGCACGGGAAAGTCAAACGTTGCTGAATAAGCATATTTAGACCCCAAGATCATGATTCCAAGTGGACTAGAAGCTTAGATATAAAAACGATCTTTGTCGGTCGGCCATTTTGGAAAATGGCTGCCATGAAGATAAGTGTTTGTAATCCTTGTCCCTAAATAAGTATGCCTAGACACCAAAATCATGATTCTAGGAGAATTAGAAGGTGAGATATTTAAAAACGTGTTTTGGTCGGCCATCTTGACAAATGGATGCCATTTTGAAAAATGTGAATGGCTAACGTGATTTCCTTCTTAATTGGCTCTACCTGGATGTACATACCAATTGTTAGGATTGCTTTCAGTTTTGAAAG
>JAQFXW010000519.1:0-18426 GCA_034693945.1 Dendrobaena attemsi
TCATTTTAATTTATTATTAATTTTAAATGGGTTAGCGTTGAAATTAGGGTTAGATTTACGGAATGAATTAGGGTTAGAGTTATGGCCCCCCCCTGGATCCGCCACTGATAACATGTAATATGAGTACAACTTTATTTATTTATTTATTGACACATTTCTATACCGCTCTCTCAAGTTCACTACTACTCAGAGGCGATCCCGTGTTTCGGAGTTTACATGCCAAAGTGCCATGAACAATTTTGAGAGAAGAACTTGGCCAAGGTCCCGACGTGTGGCTTGGGTCTGAATTGAACCCGTGACCCTTCGGACGCAAGACTGCGACTGTCCCACTGCACCACCTTGCTCCACTTGTAATCATACTGTGATAAAATAGTTTTGATAATAATAAATATGAATACAATTATAATACTCAAGGCAGATACGTTAAAAGGGCAAAACTTGTTAAATATGGGCTTTAAACTCTTTCTAATTTCGTGTTGTATATATTCAAGTAGGTTTTCTAGAGAATGTTCATTTGAATACTTTTAAAAGAAATTTTTCAAGCAAATCAAGAAGTGTATATACTATACATGTATCAACTCACTGTTCCTTGAAGCTGTTGATACTAATAAATGAATCTAATAAGATTAGTGCATAATGAATATATTACTGTGAATTTTGGCAATCATTTGCAAATTTGTATAATTTTGTGTCGATCTATAAAGGTAATGCTGAATGGATTGAAATTGTGTAGCACCTCAATTTGATGGTGCTGAGATTAAATTTATATAAGGCAGTGTAAATAAATAATCAGATTAAGGAACATGGTTCAACTATTTCTTTGTAAAAGAGTTGTTTGATTTACTGCCACGTACGTATAGGCCTATCATATTTATACAGATGCCTTCAAAGTCCGGGTCCAGCTATGAAGTTGACATTAATATTAAATATCAAGCAATGGACACTTAAATCATAAATGTGCTAATTTATGGATTAATTGGGCCCCCCTACTGAATAACTTGGCAATGAGTTAAATGTTGTAGCAAATGATTGACCTATGTCATGTCAGTTTTATGGATTTTAAAATGAATTTGTGACAAGTCACTAAGATTTTAAAACTAGCAGCAGGTGTATTATAGCCTTCAGTTGACAGTTGTGAGTTGGTTGTCCCCACCCGTTGAATATCTAATACAACAACTGCAAATTATGGTTATACTAGTAGATGATGTTAGTTAGCAGATAATATTTTTATTAGATGAGGTTGCGAAAAAGTTACTTTCTATCCATATCGATGAAATAGGAGAGAGCAACAAAAATTGTGTTCAGATTTTTCCAACAAGAAGGTGAAAATGTGCTTTACAGATTTTGCCAGTAGGAAATTTCACAAACCCTGTGCCTACCTGCAAAAGACCTGCACAGTCATTCTCGGACCTTACTTTGTTATCAGGCGGTCTTATTGTTAGACATGAGCTTATGTTTGAAGGTGAAATCTATAATTGTTGCAAGTGTCATGAGAGGTGTTAGTAAGAGACCTGGGTAGTGTGTCTAGTAGTTAGCGAGGCAGACCGCACCAGAAGCGATTAATGTTCTTTGTTATTCATATAAATTGAATTCTATTCAATTTTAAGGGCAGGTACATGTAAATCTGTTCAGAAGGAGGAAGCGATCATCTTTTCCTAGATGGATTTGTCAGTATCTATATACCAGTAATTGCCGTGGGATATATGCGTTACCTTCAAGTTCTGAATTAATTACATCCAGGGTTAGAAGAAGTTTTATTTCCTTAAGCCAGTCCTGTGGCAACCATGGGTATGAACTTGCGTGTTAACAATTTCATTTTCTTAGCCATAACCTATGAGGGAAGGTGGCCTGTCCTCTCCCTCACTGTCTTGTCATGCCACTGACACTGAATGGTCTGTATAACTGAGATGGCTGGGGGATAAAGACCGAAACGAAATCTCTAACCAATTTATATACTGGCTGAGATTTGAGCCCGATGACCTTTTGTTTGACAATCTAATATGCCAACCATCAAGCACCCCATATCCAAGCGGTAAGTAGTGAGACAACTTCAGGGCAAGTTATGCTTGAAGAGTGTGCTACATTGTCACTTGCCATAATTTTCTTTTACCATTTAGAATTTTAGATACATGTGACATATGGATCCAGTCTACAGAAGACAGGGATCCGAGTGGCTGACCCTTCTTTGAGGGATTAATTCGAGCCAGAAGGAGAGATACATGTGCTGGTGTATATGCTACCGTAAGAAGTTGCAGCTGAATAAACCCATATGCAATATTAGTGTCAATTATACATCCTGTTAATAGAAATATCCAATTCAGACCTCATGTTGAACTGTCACGTGATGCAAAAGCGTTTCAAATCTTCATCAGTCTTAGCAAATCCCAAGATACTTACTGGGGCATGTACCAATTAGGGCCTATGTTATTTCATGGTCTTCCGAGAAATAGAATTAATAAGTCAGGCTTAATTGTAAGCTCTGTAAACTCAGTGTCCACTAGTAACTTAACTGAGAAGTGCATGAATTCGCATGAATCAATGCAAGGTTGCATGAAGTCTTTCAGTAAAATGCTCATAGTCTATAGTTAGCTTTTCAATTAATGTGACTGAAAGGAAACACAAATTTATGTGAAGCAATGGTTAGTGGCCAGGTGAGCCTATGAATGTTCAATTGCTCATTGTTCATGCATCTTGAAAGTAAATTGGCTGGTTGAGCAAAGGGCATCGACCATGTTTGCTGAAACAAGGTGGTTTGACTAACCAAGGTGTTATTTTTGAGAGTGGAGATTATCCATGTCCTTCTTAAGTTATTGACATTGGTATTCTTATCTAGATCGCCAGAGAATAATCCCTCATGAGAGGCACTTCATAACTTTGTTTTACATGACAGGGACATAAACATTATATAGTGACTAGTCTACACCTTTCAGTTTATGGCAACTGTAGACAAAGAAGTTGATGTTAAGTATATTTAACATTATAGTCATAAGTAAGCAAAGCAGAAACTGTCGAAGCTTCTTTGTTCACAAATTCCAAATATTTTTAATACTGCCAAGTGCCTATTCACTTTCAAACTGCTGGAATTTTATATAACTTGGTGTAATCCTATCTGTATCTGTCTTAATTAGGTGTCTGATGTAAAGTTATACATTTTCTTTTAAGATTTTTAAGGAAGTGAATTGTTTAGCACCTGAATTAATGTCACTGAAGTTAATTTATATGAGGTATTGGCCAGGAGAGATGTTTGACTGTACTGCACAAAGAGCCCCTGCTTGATCAATGTGTTGCAACTACGGACATTTAGACACAGTACCATTACAAATAGAGAAAATTCTTATGTGCACAGCACCAGCAAAAGCCCTAGTCAAGAATTAGAATATGCAATTATACATTGAGTGTAATAGCAAACTATACAGACCATAAGGACTGGTATCAGGATGCCGATTGTCCAGTGAGTAGGCCCTATAGTTGTAAGCTTGGGTTCTGAAATGCAAGCACATATTAATATTTACTGCCGTCATTGTGACAATTTATTATCTGTAAGCTTACCTGTCTGCATTGAGCGTCTCTGGGTAGAGATCTTGAGGGGACACTATATTAATATTGTTGATTGATTAATGTTTAAGTTATAGTGCTATGAATTGGGAATTCTTGACTTTTAACTTCCTTTCATCTTCAGATAAGTGTGCTGCAATGTAAAGCTCTAGATCTTAACAGGGTAGATCATAACATGAGCTTACTGTGTGGGAGCATGTTACCATAAATTATTTATCTATCATATTATTTTATTTCCATTATTAATTTTCAGAGATTTCGGCGTCACTACTCTGTAGTGGGTCATTGTCGACCTTCGGGAGTCTGGACCCGTAACTCAGGTCAAAGTGTCGATTCTACCAGACATGCCTATATCGAAGGTGTTGCCTTGGATGAGAAGTCGTCCTTTCAACAGTTCGATTCAGAAAGTCATTTCAACGAGAAATCTTTGACGAATTCTCCAGATGGTTTTCAGAACACACGGAGGGAGGAGGATGAAACAGATGACGTGGAGGAGGTCGACATGGTCAGTAGCATCGCTATGATCACATGTTTATTATGAGTCACTAACTAATTATCTAAATGACCAAACATCAGTTGATGGCACTGAGTAATTGTGAGCAGATAAAGTCCACAAGGGCTCTTTACAGCAGCCATCTAAGAAAACCTTAAACCTTGTGTGTTGCATGGTGAATGCTCTAAAGGATCTAATCTGATGACTCCTGCAGCACCGATATCTAACGCTCCTGTGAGCAAGTACTAATTGAGGCTAAGACAAATGAAAGCAGTAAAGCTGCACTGCCCATGGGGTAACAAAGAACTTTATTAATATGGACACATGTTTTACAAAGTCCGTTGCTGATAGTATGCATTGGACCGTTGGTACACCTGAGATGCAAGGTTATCACTATTAAGCACCCTTGTAGTGTTAAAACTTTGCTATCAAGATTAGGCAAAATCTCAGGTGCATTTGGAGTGCATTTGTTTAAGTAGTTATCTGTTGCATGGTGAATCTGACCTGCACATTTTCTGTTTGCAGAGATGAGTTGTGTAGTGTGTTTAATGAGCCTGATTATGAGATAACAAGTGCTGGACTTTGTATTGCTTAACTTTCATTCAAGAGATTATTTATAACATAAGCAGTGCTTCCTATTTTGAGATTCAGATTGACAACTTCAAGGGACTTTTACGCCAGGGTCAATTCATCTGATTGCGGTAATGACTAGAGAGTGGCTTTTAAAGGTGGCACAGGAGGTCAAGAGAATGCTTGCAATCGCTATTGGTCAGACAATAATTTTCCACTAAAGATAACTGAAATTGACTTTACTCTGCCTCCAACTGGTTCCTGACTCTCACCAAAGAGAGATTGTTTCCATATACTCCACTCCTACCCATAGATCTTTCTCTCCTGTTAGTTCAGACTGGTTCTCTGTGTTTACTGTGTTCCGTTTGCTACTGTTTCAGACTATCTAAACTGAAGATACATTTTCTCTAAAGATTTCTTGCTGGCCCATAGATCTTGTCCCGCAGCAGTCGTGCTACTCTGGTTTAGCCAAATCTAATCATGGATGGCTTACACATGCCTGCATTTAGATACTATAATAAAAAGGCAGAGTTGACGTCAATGACCACCCCGACAGTTGAAAGATATGTTGAACTTAGATTAGACATGGAATGGAATATTCTGTGGAAATGATATTCGTTAGGTCTTTTCTGCACAATTGTACCAGTTAAGTTGATACTGAGATTTATGTAACCTGATCTAATATGACCACAAATAATAGATTTGATGGTCACTTCAATGAAATCGTAGATAAAAATCATACACAGTCAGATATTGTAACTCGAATATGATTTTTTACCATGCCAGGACAGAGTTCTTACGAGCGAAATAGTAGGCAAAAAGACAAGCTTGTCATCACATCGCAGTTCTACGAGATCACTTCGTATATCTTTTGCTGATGACCCAACAATTGTCGACTACAGATCCACGGAAGACCTCGATGTCGAGGATTCGGAGGATGAGGATGTGCTTGAAACGCTATCTGATGAGCTGCAAAGGCTTCTAGATGTGGATATGCTGACCCGGTGGGATTACCCAATTTTTGAACTTGCTCACGAAGCTTCTGATACAATGCTGAGCAAGGTAAGTAGACTGTGGAACCTGCAAGCAAATTGTAGCTTTAGATTTAAAATACGAGTTAAATCATTAGAGGTAGGTTTAAAGTTAGATTTGAAGTTAAGGTTTGAGTTAGAATAGGACTAACTAAGGTTAAAGCTATGGTTATATGCAAGGTTACGGGCAGAGTTAGTGTTAGTGCCACTTGATCCAAATAAGATAAGTTTTGTGTATCTTTGAACTCGTACCTGATCTGATTCCTCAGACTTTGACTGCACCAATCCTACTGATTGAGTATATGAACTTCAATTTTACTTTGATCAGGCTCTGTTCAAGAAAAAAGTGCTATAATCGCCACTAAATTACGCTTACTTTTTTATTACATATAGTTATATGCATTCAGTGTTTCAGAGTAGATTCAGATAAGAAAATTATTTCATGTTAGAATTATAACTGGAATCTAAATTGGATTTGATTCATTATGCAACAACTATTTTGGAAAAGATTAAGATTCATTTTAGACACTTTATAATTATGTATAATTACAAATAGGCCAAAATATTTTGTGTGTACAGATGAGTTAGTAAATGATATAAAAGCAGTTAAGTTCAGCATTTTTAATAGTCCAATATTGAATTAAATAATTATATAGCAAGGAGTGGACAGCAAAACAGGATCTGTAGGTTTAATTTGCAACATGGCCTCAAAAATCAGTCACCTGATTGTGTTTTGATATAGTTTGGCAGTAACTTCTCTTGGATTACTAACAGAACTAAGCAGTCCATCGGTCTAGATGTCTAAAGTCCTGAGAAACTATATCTGGCTTGTTGTGTTCATGTCAAACGATTAGAATAGTACAAGGTAACCTGTGGTAGTGTGACAAGATATAGTAGGGTGCAGTGAGCCAAGGTTGTAGGGGAAGGTGCAGTCAATAGGCATGGAAGAGAATGGCCACTTTGATATCATTAGCATTTGATAGGATACAGTGAATTAGTCAATATTAGTCATGTATGTCTGCAGTTGACTAGTATCCAGTCGTCAGCTACATGTTGCTAATGTCAGGTCATTCAAGTTGTACCTCTCATTGGTGTTTTGCTCTCATACTTAAAATGATGCAATTACTACTAAATAGCTGAGGTTCATTTGGAACAGATTATTGATGTACAAGATATGGAAAAGCAGAGAATTTACAGAGTACCAAAATAAAAATATACGAGACAATGATACTTGTGGGTCATGAAACCAACGGGGGGAAGGGAGTCATCTTACGATTTTCTAAAGGTTGCCTGCACCCTCAGAAAGGAAGATAATGTCTGCATCCTTGCTCAATATTCTATCAATATGTGGATGTTTTTACCTTGACTGTCTGCCATGCCTAGAAGCCACACACCACAGCAGCCTAATAATATACAGTGTATGCTTGCCAGAAAATTCACATTCAAAGTTGAAGATGTTCAGGACTAAATTTTTTACTATAAATTTTCAAAATTATTTCTTAGAACTTCAAATTGGTTTGTTGATTAATGATTGATTATGCTATTAAGTTCATGCATGATGCTCAGCTCAGCTATATACAATTATACATGTATGGATAATCGTCAGATGAGAAGTGAAATGCACCTAAATGGGAGCAACTGCCATGTATCCCTATAATTTATTGTTGGTGTTTCCACAACCTTGGAAATATTTCCATCGGGTCACAACAATAAACAGGCTGAGAACTGCTGCTGTAGGCCTAAGTATCAGAATATTGGACAATGTGAAAGCAAGGTGAGATAAGAATCTTCGCTGCAGAAATGCATTGACCGTGAAAGATTGGAGTGATTTCAATGTTGCAGAAAATAAGAAACTTTTACTTAAGGTAACATCCCTGTTTGAAAAAGTCGTCCAACGAAGATTTAGACATGTAGAGAGAATGTCAATTGACAGAATACCATACATGTGCAGTTGTGCACTATATGCAAGATTTGAGGTAATAGAAGCATAATATGTAGATGAAGGCTATGCTGGATAGACAACATAGAAGAGGATATAACATCACTTGAACTAACACTTAAAACGGACAATGAACTTTAAAAATGATTGAGAACAATGGAGTTCTCACACAACAACACATCGCCCCCAAGTGGCTGGCATCATGAATTGATGTTTATGATGATGATGATGATGATGATGATGATTATGACGATCATGATGATGATGATGATGATTACAAAATTGAGGTAACCATTTTAAGTTGGCCACGGTGTTGTGTGAGCTGTGATTAGGACAGGTCAGAAGTGTGGACTCGTGGCTGTTTAGAACAGTAATACCAAACAAGTAAGCAGGCTGAGTTTGGACCTTGAACCTCTGTGAAGTGGAGATGTTAATGATCAGAAACTGCACTGGCACATGGGTGCCCCATTTGCCTTCCTTGAAATCTAAATCCCAGCATTTTGTTATTCCATGAGTTTTATTGTCAGATAGAGGAACAGGAAGAAATCCACAGGCAGATAGTTAGCAACTTGAAAGCAGACAGACTAGACTCACTAGGAGTCAGGCAGATAGTCAGATATATTATACCCATAGCCAGACCAACAAAACTATGCACAGTGGCACATTTATACATAAGGAAGTAGAAAGACCGAGGCAATAAAGTCTGGAAGGCAGGCAGGCACACATCTCTTGCAAGGCATATAGAAGGGAGACACACACCAATATACACACACCCACACACTGATATACATGCGCAGACATATACAGTACAAACACAACCCGAAGACATAGACAGACTAGACTCACTAGGAGTCAGGCAGATAGTCAGATATACAGAGATGATCACATAGACAAACACCTTAGAAAGGTGTAGCATGAAAACAGAGAAGTGCATAAAATCTCCACAAAATCTTAGCTAACACGCAGCACTAACGAGCGTTTTACAACCAGAATAAATTTATGGCACCAGCTGGAGGACCAATCCTGCCCAACTGCCAATAAGACACGATTTCATGGGCATGGGTCAAAAGGTAGAGTCCTATAAAAGCATCAACTGCCTTTCAGACAGACAGACAGACTACCTTTGTGTATGGCCAGACCACGGAATGCCTGCCTTAAATGTAGACCAGGCCAAAACAGCGATAGCTAAATAGAGCAAGAGCAACAGTCACAACAATGATGGTCTACACAATACAAAGCCATGTTAAATTATGTCAAGCAGCAGTCAGAGCAATGCAGAGCAACAGTCAGAGTAACAAAGAACAACATTCAGAAGAAGAAAGAGCCACTTACAATACTAGGCAAAGAAACTGTCATGACTACAAAGAACAACTGTCAATAAGCTGTGTAGAGCAACAATTGAAAGAACAAGAATACCAATGCTACAGAAGCATAGTCACAACAACAATGGATGATTGGATGGGTGCAGAAGTTTACAGACTGTATGGTATGCAAGTGGCACCAAGGTAGATTTAAAACTTTGATTAAGACCAATATGCGTGAGGAAAATGTTGAAATGTTAATAACCTAGTTATTAACATTTCAATAGGTTGCAAATACGCACAACCATTTTTAAGAGCAAAAGTTTGGAGGCTCAAGCAATTATCTTTTCCCCGTTTTGAGTGGTTACGTTGCAGCAGGACCTATTGCCAAAGTATCATTTTTTTTATTTTTCGAACTCCTGAAACCTGTATTATAAGGATTCATGTGCATATTTAGCAAATATCTGTTTCTTTATTCAATTTGTGGCTGACAAACTGCATGCTTGCAGTTGACTACTTTGGGTATCACTGCCATAAACAACAGTTGAGCTAATAGGAACCTTTTTGTTCAGGTCTCTATAGGAGTCGTTGAATTTGAGAGTCTGTCTTTTGATTGTCTTTCTTTATGTAGGTCGCACACAAGACTTTCTCTGACTTGGGTCTCTTGGAAGCTTTTGAGATTCCGCTGAAAGAGTTCATGTGCTACTTCCATGCCCTGGAACGTGGCTACCATAATGAAAACCCATGTAAGTGTTGGCTGTGCCTTTTGTTTTTTTTATACTGTAGTAAACAGTGATATGCTCAGCCAATGTACAAGTCAACAATCAACAATAATTAGTCATAATAATTAAGCCTCTAGTTCTCAGGTGGGCCTGGTCTGATCTCAGCCTTTGGTTCTGTGGTTCTGACCTCAGCCTCACCCATTATGGTTCCTGACCTTAGTTCTGTGAATCCTGGCTTTGGCTTTGTTGCCTTTTGGCCTTGTTTATATGATTAGTTTGACATTTGTGTATCATTACACCTAAGGACAGTCTCAGACTCACAGGCCATGTTTCAGAATGAATACTAGACCGTTTACCAGTATACAAATTACTGTATGATTATAGTCTACAAATGTTGTCTATTCAAAATTAATTAAGAAGTGAAATGTCAGGGAAACATTTGTGTGCTGGAAGAAAATTTGCTACACTCTGCAGCCTAAGGAGATAAAACTGAGAAAGAATTTATGACACCTTGCAGTCTACTGTGAAAAGGTATTTGGAAAATGAGATAAACAAGGGTAAACTTGATTTCTAAAGAACTCTGTTAGTGTTGGCTGATGAACTTTGAACTTCAGCATTTGCCCTTGCCAATTATTAAAGTGGAAACATTGTTGATGTTTTCTGCTTACAACATGTAGAGACCTTTAAAACTGGGGATGCAGTAGTAGTACCTATTGAAAATTACTTTTTACAGCAAGAGTCTACTAAAATAACTTTTAAACCAATGTAGCTGGTGATTAAGGTGTTTAACTTTAAGGTGAATAAATTTACATCCTGAGCAAGAACTGATAAGAGTTCTGTATAAGGCATGAGCTTATTATTTTTGGTAGTGATTGCTGTGTCAAGTCAGGGTGGCTGTCAAAGATAATGTATGCATACCATAAGCCAGTTTCCAGGAGAAGAGGAAAAGTGGAGGCAGAGGAGCTGTAACAGTGTGTTGTGATTCATCATCATCATCATCATCATGTCATTATCATCATTTCCTGATGCCAGCCATCTGGCAGTGATGGGGCATGTATAAATGATCTCCATTGTCTCCAGTCATTTGTCAGGTCCACTGGTTCAGTGCATCTCATTTTAGACAAAGTGTCGCTACTACGGCTACATTTATATTCATTCATTCGTTCAAAGATTTCTATAGCACCTCTTCAAGTGCACTACTACTCAGAGGTGTGCATTCTATCAGAGTCAACATGCCAAGCGCCTCATTTACTACACCACCTGGCAAAGTCTACCTTTGGGACCTAATGAGTGTGTGTTTCATCAGTTTAACGACAGCTTATGACAACAGAGGCAGTTGCCGTTTGTGCAAAAAATTGGCAAAGCGTATTTCAGCTTACTTAATGGGACTTGAACTTGGATCTTAAATTCATCGTGCCAAGGTGTTGTCTATTATGCTATCCAGTGCTGTCTTGGTTTGCTTTTCTTTGTCGTTCAATTTTTCTTGGAGTACATTGTTTAGACTTTTTCTCTCCACATGATTGTCTAGTGCTTAGAGTTGCTTGGACTCCTACTAATTGTCTGGTGTTTGTGTTTTCTGATGTCTTGAAATCTCGGAAAATGGGTTGCTTTATCTCCTCCTACGTGTTATTTGTCTCGGTTTTATTTTCTGACTACCTGTATCCTGTTTAGTTTGACAAACGCTTGTGAGGCATGTCCAATTCTCATTTGCATATTTTTTGCCGATACCAATGCCTGCCATCTGCAGTTATTAGATGACTAAGGTCGAGATAAACGGCTATATACTTGCTCAACAGCTGCTTCATGCTAATAATTATTGTTGTCTTTTTAAAATCACCTGTGGTTTGGTTTTCTGTGCATTGATCATTAGCCCAAATCTTCTTCTAGTTTCGTCAACCTATGTCATATTAGAATGCAGATATATTCCATTTCTAGTGCAAGGAGGCTATTACTATCAGCAAAATAGAGATTTTTAATTGCCTTACCAAGTTACCATTCAGTTTGACCTCTGCCTACTGTTGTTTTGTATTTGTTTCTTAAGCTGAGTGTAATTACTACATGATGCTGTTGAAATCGTATGCAGACTGCATTGCATGTTTAATTAAATGTAAGATTGCATTTCTTTTTCTGATACTACTTCATATCACGTCGTTTAGCATAACGTGTGTGGGCAATTCCTGTTTCAGATCACAATCGAGTTCATGCGACGGATGTTTTACACGCTGTCTATTACATGACAACACAGCCTGTTCATGGCTTCACTCAGATGATCCCAGGGGATGACAGATGTGAACACTCTGGTCGGTTATCTTTTATGTAATTTGTTAACATGATGGTGTGCCAGTGTTTACATGTTTTTTTCTTAGTTTTTGGCCCTGTTACTGGTATTTACATTTGTCCACCATTACTTACACTTATTTATGTCCTTTGCAGTTTTATTTTGCATGCCTGTGTAGTGTGTAATCTACTTCATAATAATTTGTGCTCCATCATGTTGCCACAGTTGTTCAATAGGCTATCTTTGCTGCAGCTCAATTTTTAAGTGTACTTCAGAGTGTGCTGCATACATTGCTGTCTAAATGACCTGAGCATAAGAGAAGAGCCTCAGTAATTCATGTCGAATGTCCTTTCAGACTTACGAACGACTTCGCTGATGTCCAAGATATCAGAAAATGGTTGCTATGGCATCATGGGCTCCAACTTCCTGGCACTGGAGCTGATGGCGATGCTGACTGCTGCAGCCATGCATGACTACGATCACCCAGGCAGAACCAATGCCTTCCTCATTGCCACTTGCCACCCATTGGTCAGTATTTGATTGAATACTGAATAAGGCAGAATGTCATAGGTGTACATCGTACACTGTACAGTGTACAGTATAGGTATTCAGAGCCTTCTACAAGGCAAACACACTACTTAATGTCTTAAAAAGACATTAAGTACCTATAAACCATCTTGTAACTTTGTGCTTACACACTACACAGCAAGTGATTAAAGCAAAGGCACTGTTTTGTCTACTTAAGCATCAAGCTTGAAATCACTTGAATATATTTGTAACTGGACTAATTGCTTCAGGCCATTATTATATCCCTTTTTCAATGTAACCTTTTGACATCAATCATCACGACAGGGATGTCTTACAGTGTTCAATAAACGGGTTCAACCAATCAGTCACTCAGAGCAAGAACAGTTGGCACATTTCTGCAGTCTGCACCATGCTCTCAGACTAGAGTCTTTTGCTAATTTTATTTAGAAACTAACCATCCAAGCATGTGTAGATAAATGTAGAAACTGGAGAACCCTTACCTTACAGTGGGAATTTATTATTTTTTTGTGCTTAGTAACTGATGTTCACTCAATTCAGTTTTTCCCATATACATCATTTACTGCATTGCACATTATTAATTTTGGTGATCAGTCTAATTATCATCTTATTTGAATTTGAAATTTTAGTCTGCTGTCTGTTTCATATGTTGTGTCATCTACTTACATGTAGATTGGTACACAAATGACAATATTCATTCTTACATTACAAAGATTTATATTGTGTCCTTTCAACGCAACCTCTTAACAAAAAGTGTGTTAAAACTGGTGTTGTATTAGTACTTATAGATTGAAAGTTGCTAATTTAACAGCGAGAGTGTACTAAGACAACTTTGAAACCAATGCAGCTGGTCGTCAAGGTGTTTATGGTGTGTAACTTTAAATTCTGAGCAAGAACTCATAAGAGTTTTGAATAAGGAATGAAAAAGAATTCTAAAATGTATTGCAGCATTACATTTATGTAGCACCACCTGTAGCTTCGCACTGTCTGAATATCAGAGAGTGACAGTGCTTTAAAAAAGACAATTTAATTGCATTGAATGAAGCACTGCACTTCCTGTTCCATAAAGTAGCACATTCAAGACCCTCCTGCTGGCAGTTACCTTGTTTGTTGGCATGGGATTAGCCTATGACAACAGACCCGCCTATGTCAGAGAACTCTAAAGTCTGTATCTTTCGAGAGGTGTAATTGAAGTATGTCATCCAGGTCAGCTATCATAGGACAAGACAGACAAGTATTGTGCAATATTCAGTTATTTACATCCTGGAGCAATCTCTTAATTGCATTTACTAAATTACTTACCATTCAATTTGCCTCTGTTAAGTATCCCTGTGCATTTACTCAGTGGATAAAGTGGTCTGGGTGAGCAAAGGGAACTAAAATGTTTTGATTTGCATGTGCATTGGAGCAGTGGGAACTCAAGCAAAGAATTTTGAGAGCAGTGGGAACGCCGTTCCCATGCGTTTCACCCACTTTAAACCCTGTGTTTCCTTCATTTAAATTGGTGAGATGTTTTTAATGTGCAGCTCTTTTAGGTCGTAAAAAGGTACATAATCTGTTCACTGTTCATGCATCTATAGATGACATTCTGTGTAATTAGTTACTTCAGTGGCACTAATGTATAATAAACAAGACATCATTCGATGTTGGCAATATATAAACTCACTTGAACGATGCTTAGATAACATGGAGAACAGTTTCCATGGCCCAGCTTCTGGATACAAGGGGAACCAGATTATAACTAATGGATTTTGCGTGTACAGTGTGTCTACAGCGTGTGGTTTACATTGGCTAGTTTACTCGGCATTGACGTATAGCTCTTGCCGTTGTTTTGCAGGCTGTTCTATACAACAATCGTTCAGTATTGGAGAACCACCATGCAGCATCTGCCTGGAGTCTTCTCATCTCCAATCCACAACATGCGTGGCTCGTCAACCTAAGTGACACCGAATTCAAGCGGTTTCGATATCTTGTCTTAGACGAAATTTTGGCAACTGACCTTGTCCGACACTTTGATATCCTAGCTGATTTTAATGCCAAGGTTTGTCTAGTTTATTAATTCATTTGCATGTGCGTATGTGTTTGGTGCTTATAATTATTTGATTATTTTAATTTGATTTTTTGTGAAATGATCCGACACTATCAGACTTATGTCGGAAGAATCCATTACAGAGATACAGTCGATTTTAGTGAAGCGAGGTGTCAGAGGTTGATTTTTACCTTTCTGCGTTTTCGTATAGTGCAAGGTATAATCTACGTGTTCACCAAGAATTACACCTAAAATAGTCTAGAAATTTTTTCCCAGTAATTTTAATGTGCAAATATTAGTTCCTCTTAAAATGTCAAAATCTTACTTTAGTGCATTTTAAAATCTTTGCCCTCTCTCCAATAAAGTCCCACCCCTATTGAACTTGGTGTTGTCTGAAATCTTGACCTCTCTTTTAGACAACAGAGGTCACATTAATTAACAGTAATTAGTGTAAGTTCAAGATTATGGAACGCCATTTAATGACAGTATTCGTATACACAGAGCTAGGCCGATCAGGTGACCAGAATGGTGATTCCTAAGTGACTGACGGATACAAACAGAAACTGATTATTGTTTGAATATCGTTGTTATTAACTCATGCATTTCCGAATTCCCATTATTTGTCCCTATTTCAACAAAATGAAGCTTGCACAATACATAGTAGACATTATAAATAATATAAGTAAGCTATAGGCTTACATTTGCATGGGGAGATGACAGGTACAGCTTAACCGCGACTATTTTGTGTCCTATCTTCACATCGTGTTTTCCGAAAACTGCAGTATCACAATTTCGGCAGTTGTATCAAATTAAAATATTCTTTATTCCTTCAAATATCAAGATATTGGACCAAACAAGGGTTCATTTTAAAGTGAAACTTCAGCTCTTTAATGTTGTATGAAAATGTCATTTTTTATATTTTTTAACTTAAGCCTGCTTAGTACTTATGTCAGATCGCATCACATCTTTAATTTTATTTATTTATTTTTAATATCAGTAGAGGACTATAAGTCCATGTTTATTTTGTAAATATAATTATTCAGTACATCATTTATTTGTAAAATGTTGTAAATAAGCAATTAGCAGATCGTTCAATTTTATTTCGCATTTAACTGTTTCTCACTTTTATTAATTTATGTTTTCTCACTTAAGTTAGATCCAAACAAATGCAGATGATTTTGGCATGTAGGTGAATGAGGAGATTGGACCGGGACTGAACTGGACGCAGGAGGAAGATCGTCTCATGGTAAGCAAGGTTGTCCTAAAGATGGCCGACATCAGCAGCCCTTGCAAAAGCTGGCAGCTCCACTCGGTCTGGACCGAACGAATCGCTGAGGAATTCTATCAACAGGCATGACCTCTTTTGCTAGAATTTCATGTTTACAAGTTTATGGTTACTATTTATTGAAGAGCTGTAGGAACTTCATTTTCTGACGATTATATGTTTTCTCTTAATTTTTCCTATGTTACTGCATACTGTGAGGAATTTAGTTTTACTGTTCCTCTCGCGCTGGTCATCCTGCTGTTGTCAACTGTTGGGACCGGTGTGAGACCTTGGAGTCAATCATTAGACTGATGTCATATCTGGTTGGGGTTGGGGTATTAATCTCCCACACCTTTCAGTCGAGGTGCTGATACCTACGACCTTTCCATCAAGGGACCAGGTACCAAGCTAGATATATCGTCTTTCTTCCTATACAATTCCTCATCATATAATTTATAGTAGCTGGGTCCTAGTAGGCATCAATCCTTATCCTCTAACAGTATCGGCTTCAACTCGACCAATGTATCAGGCGCAACAACCCGTCACTGATAGATAATCAAAGTGCCATAGCATTAACCATTGCACCAGCTGCCTCACCTGATGCTAAAATTAGCAGATCCTTTAGCTCCTGTTGCTAAGTCGGCATCTATCCAAGAGCAGTCATTTATTAGATACACTGTTTTCCATACATTTCCCTCTTATATGCACATCTGGTTACTACTTAGAAACTTCTGCCTGCCTTCTGATTCAATGTTACGTGAGATGTCTCATTTCTTTATTCTTAAAAGTTCACTTTCGAGACTTCTGTGCACAGGTTGCCCGTGATTGGTATGTAAAAATAATTCTGAGAGTAAATTTTACTTGGATAATAGGGTGATGAAGAGCATTTGATGCAGCTGTCTGTGTCTCCATACATGGACCGTGCGCAGCCTCAGTTGGCCAAACTCCAGGAGTCGTTCATCACACATCTCGTTGCACCACTCTGTGATGCATTGTTTGGTGCTGGACTTCTACCGAGCTCCACTCCACAAAGCAGTGACAAAAATGGTTGGTCATGTCATTCATTCTTAGTGTATTTGTAAATCTTTAGTGCAAACTAACAATTTTCCAAAGCACTGTTTAAAAACTAAGTCCAGAGGTAACTTCCTGGTCTGCTTACCGAGGGACCGGATTATGAAGGCAATAGGAGCTTTTACGATGGGTTGTATTTCAGAATCAGATTTCTTGAATGGGTGAGATTCTATTTTTGAATGGAAAGTCTGAGGATCAATTGACATTACAGCTCGAAATTCCTAGTTAGTTGTTCATAGACTGACTGACTATTCACCCTAACTACCACACGTCACGCAACCAATATCAACTAATTCCATCTCCATTTCCCTTGAAGAAAGATGATGCTAGATGATCTGTACTCAGAGATCCCTAGAACGATTTATCCATTGATCATCCATGACTCGTCTATCCATCCATTATTCCAGCCATTTCATTGTTCGACTTCTGCACATTTGATGTTATTGTGGCAGGAGATGAAGCAGAGGAGATGGATGGCATTCCAAGGACAGATGTCATCTGCGTAATGACCAAGAACATCCAGGACAACCATGCCGAGTGGGTCCGACTCATGAACATCGACAATCCAGGAACGCAGACAACATCAGCCTAACACTCTGCCTAACTTAGTCAATTCCCAGTCCATCCAAATCATTCGAAACCAACCTTATCCATCTGTAAAATCCCCAATCAGTTGTTCATAGACTGACCATTCACCCTAACTAATACACCTCACCCAAATAACTACCAATTCCATTCCACGTCAAACAAACCAAACGTATTGTAGCCCAAATCAGTTGTAAATTGAATCCACACCAAGTGTCATCTACCTGATCCACCGTACTTTAGTCCACGTCAACCCACTCCAAGTCCATCATCTGCTACCAGCTCAACAGCTTAAGCAGTTGTTCATAGCTTTAGGATATTGCAATGTTCATTCTTGTATAAAGTAACTTATTATGTAGCATAATAATTATAACATTTTTATAGTGCTCGAAATGTTACTTTCATAAATTGCCTTTTTCAACATACCGGTACATCTTATGCATTCACAAATATTGCACATAGTATACTGTCTAGTTAGCATATCTACATGCATGTTCTAAATGTATTGTATATACTAGTATATACGCCTTATACATACGGTATATATTACATAATGTATGTAATTTGTTGGATATGTGAACACTGCGTTGACTGTTTTAATTTTTTAGCAAGTATAGTGTATACACAAAACACCATTATTGTCTGATGTTTTGAATTTATACCGAGCTTTTCAAGTTTATTTGTACTCATAATCTCGAGTTTTCTATAGAACTCAAAGGAGAAAAGTTGATGAGCTCATTTATTCAAAGGCTCAGTCTCAACAAATTAGTAGGCAGGTAGGGTCAGAATTGGTTCCAGATGGTCCAATGGTCAATGACTATGATATAATATGGGAAAAGGTAAAGGTCTTGCCCATGCTCGCAAGCAAGCGTTGGACCCGGTGCCGATTTCCGGATTTAAACCATCAGCCCTTAGGTGGTATTGCCATACGTCGGCGATAGGTGGCCAGGTCTTTCCGCAAAACCCAAGGTTACCTGCGCATTCAAACTGCTACTCATTTTACCACTGGCCATAGGAGTGGAAGGCTGAGTCGACCTTAGGG
>JAQFXW010000520.1:0-18412 GCA_034693945.1 Dendrobaena attemsi
CACCTATAGTTGCTCGTGGCGCTTCGGCGTGAAAACTCCGACACTCCCTCGGGCTGTAGTCGGGACCGCCTCTGAGTAGTAGTAGTGGACTTGGAAGGAGCTGTATAGAAATGCGTAAATAATAAATAAATAAATAAGAAGTAAGTTCTGAAGGGCAGACATCGATTTATCATTGGACTTCAATTGCTTAGCCTTAGCACACGAGTGCAGATAACCAGTCACTTTCTAATCTCGCTGACAGTGAACTAGCTGAGTTCACTAGGGTATTAAGGTGAATTAATCTGACATCTCCCTTTTCCACCTGGGATGGCAGCATAATAATCAATCCCGTCAATATTGTTGACAATGTTCAAAATACTGACAGCATGATAATGAACGCAGACATAAACAAAACTGCAAAACTTGCAAGTATAGCAGAAGGAATTATGTAACACAATAATAGAATTGTTCAACAAGATGTCAACTCTCCTACAAATCAATACTGCACAAAAGGGTAGAACTTTCCAAATGCATTATATATATAAAATGTGCATGTGTATTGTAAGGCAATTGATCAACATGCCCACAATATAAAAGAGGGCAGATACTTTAAAGACATCAAAATGCTGTACTTTTCAAAAGTTTTTCCTACCAACGTATCCCTTTTCTCCGACCAGTTTCAGGGCAATCCTATCGGCAAGAATAGACGAATTGCCATGTGCAATGTTGGCAAATGGACCAGCATGAACAAATACAGGAGTTCCCTGAAGCAAATAATCAGCCATACATACAGAATGAACAAATGTATAACAGAGCAACTCCAATGCTAATTAATCACCGATCAGCCAATAAGTCACCAATAAACACTGCCTAAGGGTCAATAAAATCTGTCTAGAGAAAGAAGAGATGCAAAGAAGCAACATCAACAAAACAACACAGACCGTCGTCTGCCCAACTGCACATCTGCCAGACTTTGCTCAAAGCACACATCACTTAGCAGGACTCAATCGATATAAACTGATTAAACTCACAATGTCACTGTCACAATAAAAACAGCCAAGATCAGAACTAAACTGCTCAATTGCTTACCCAAAATCTGTTTATCCAAAATGCCATTACAAATGGACGGATTCATTATCAGTCATTGCTCTGATAACTATAAGAGTTACCCAAGGCACGCTCACACACACAAGCTTACAATAGGCAGAAAGTTCATCATAAATGAATACCACTTGACAAAACACTATTCAAATGTGCAGGAATTAATGCATCGATAACAACGATAACAGTCAACAACCAATATTGCAGCTGACACATGCTGAAGTCGAACATATACTGCACCGTAAACATTACACCATTGGCCTCATGCTTGAAAGGTATTACGGAGTAATCAATCTGTTGACAACATACCTCAAGTGTTTGCATGAGATTAGGTCTGATGGCATCTTTCATGAGGACAGCCAGTGCACCACTCACTCCCAGATCATCAGCTGTGATTGGTTGTCCACTTCTGCTGGTAGCGAAGACCATTCTTCCAAGTCGCTCTCTCATATCAGCCATACCGGTTGTCAAGGCAAGGACAGCCATGATCTCGCTAGCAACCGTTATGTCAAAGTTACACTAAAACAACAGATTAAGCCACTCACACTGAATATTCAATTTTATATCTACATATCATGACAATAATAATACTGATCAGTTGCAGGCTAGACATCTGGCATGTTGGAGGTGTATACCCAAATTTTCAGTATACCACGTGACTACCGTGTACACACAGGGGCCGGTACACCAACGACTGTTGCATTAACCCTCTGGTCCCGCGACCTTGGTACTCTATGGATAAGAAATCGAAATATCGGATTCTCAGGGCCAAAGGATTAAGGAAGTACAGACTTCAGATTATTCAGAAATTCTCTAACCTTTAACATCAAGGCTAACTTTCAACAGCACTGACGAAGGCATAATACCAAAAAAGTGCAAAACACTCAAATGCAGATTACAGGGTGGGCCATAAAAAAAGGAACCCCTACGTTTTTGCCAATATTTCAGCCAAAAGAAGGAATATTTATAAAAAAATTCAGACTGAAAGGCAGTTCATATCTACGCGTAACTTCCAAATTTCACCAAAATATGCCAAACAGAACAAAAGTTACTCAACTTTTAGTGATGTCACCAACTGGTTTTTGATGTCTCAAAAATGTTTAACAGTTTGTTGCTGATATTTCCATCAAACATTGAAATATTTTACTGAAATTTTACAGGCTTAAAGTCAAATCATATTTACATGTTAAAGCCAAATTTTACCAAAATATTTCAAACTCACCAAAGTTACAGCACTTTTGAGTGTAATGCATGTTGCGTTACACTTGCTTAATTCATCAGAATTCAGGAGGTGTTCTCGCTAAAAATGCTGTAACTTTGTTTTACTTTGGAATATTTTAATAAAACTTGATTGTAATATGTAAATATGAATTACCTTTAAGCCTGTAAAATTTCATTAAATTATTTCAACATTTTGTGGAAATATTAGTAAAAGACCCTTAAACGCTATAAGAACCTTCAAAAGCAGTTTTTGAGACTTAAAAAAACAGAGGTGGGCTCACTAAAAGTGGAATAACTTTTGTTCTGTTTGAAATATCTTAATGAAATTTGGCAGTAATACGTAAATATGAACTGCCTTTCAGTCTGTAAAGTGCTATGTAAACATTCCTACTTTTGACAAAATTATTAGCCAATAACGTACAGGGTTTCTTTTTTGGCCCACCCTGTGTATTAAGTACAGGCAACATTCATATCAAGCGATTAAATAATGAAACAAATACAAGCCCATAAGGGAGAGAAGTAGAAGGATTACCGAGAAGCCCTGTCTCTGCTACAATCTCGTCACTATGCAGTCTACGTGATCTGGAAAACAAAATGTCACAAACAATCAAACTTAAATAATTAATTTAAAATTGTGACAATTCCGATTGAATCTCTCAATCATGCAAAAATCAGTCATAGGCCTATTCAGGAATCACACTGAATGAAATAACACGGAATATAAGCATATCTAATAGGGTGCCAATGGGATACACAGGGGAAAATAAAGTTTCAATTTCTGTGGTCTGTGATTCAGGAAAGCAATTGTTGACATAAGTTTTGAGGGTCCCTGAATGTTTGACAGTAACTGTTGCTGACACGGGTGGGGGTCAAAGTGAACTAAGATTTGTTGACACGCCATATCGTAATTGTATTGTAAACACTTCTAAAGCGTTCTGTAAAGCTAAGCGCTTGGCACCAGCTAATTCACGAGCGCTGCGTAAAGTCAAAGGAGTAGTCAATAAGAAAAGTCCGTGGTCGCGTTCCAGGTCAGGCCAGGGGCAGAGCTGTTAAGGACGAGGATTAGCAGGGAGAGTCGGAGGAACCGGGGTATGACTGCTTGAAGAGGTGAAGCTTCAGTTTAGAATGAAAAGCCTTAGGGGTGATGGATTGGGGAGACCGAGACTGAATCAAGACTTCAAGAGAAATTGGGTGCTTGAGGGGATGAGAGAGGTTCAGAAAATTTCAGGAGGAAGGTCACTCCAGAGACGAGGTGCAGCATGAGAAATGGCTCGGTTGGAGAGTTTTAGATGGCTACTCACAGGTGGGCGAGAGACAGTGAGACAGGAGGAGGAGGAGAGAGAGAGAGAGCTAGAGAGAGACAGAGAGACAGAGAGACAGAGAGAAACAGAGAGGGCGATGCCATCAATGCATTGTCCGACTGTATACACAGAGCTTTCATCGAGTGAATGAGTCACGATCCAGCGAATATCGCACAATGAACGGTGTGTCCAGATAGGCACTTGAGCCTTCATCGCTCTTTTGTATATCGCTTAGCAGTCTCAATGTACAGCCTACACTTGTCGTCAAATGCTTAGGCCCCACTTCCTGCTGTAATCGAGAAAGCCGACTGCAGCGGAATTATTGTAGATGGAAAATATAGTATTATCGACGTCTCTGTAGTGAAATCCTTTGTGATGACTGAGGGAACCAACGTATAAGCCTAGCTAGGCCTATATAATTATATAGACCTGTGTATATATAATGTATGCATATAATTATATATATATACACATACACGGACCTTCAAGTTCAATATCGTCACCAAGGACATCAATTCAACAACATAATTATGCTACCTGTCATCATAGCTACTAAAACACCTCATTATCTGTTCTGGTAATCTCCAGTAGAATTATATATAATATATATATATAGGCCTATTATATTATATTATACACCGTGGTTCAAAAAAGTAAGCCAAATTGTTTTTGATATATCTCTGTTACCTGACAATGAATCATTCTAAAATTTTCCAGATATTTTAGAGAAGTGGACTAAAAATGTTATTCCAAAATATCATATGATTCCAACATACCATAAATTCTATATGAGTCTTGAAACTTCATATACGAAAATTTAGGTTTACAAGCCATATTCTTTCAGATTTTGTAACAATAAGTGGGCTAATTCTAACACGAAGACAGTTTAGATATTTTTTGAAGAAATTCTCAGTTGTAGGCCTATGGTTTGATGATTTAATTAAAGAAAATGTGCAAAATGTCCTCCTTCTGCTTGTACGCAAGCCTGCATGGAGGCATCGGCGCCATTGAGCGACAGCCCATCGATAATTCTCTATCGTAATTTCGCCTTCCTTTTAAGCAGGAAAAGAAACGGAAATCATTAAACAAAAAAGTAAGAATATGCATTTTTTCTTTTGAAAACACTAATAAAATAATTATAGTTCAAGTTCTAATATTTAGTTCATAACATAAAAAATGGTAGTTAAAGTTTGGCTTACATTTTATCGAATCAAGGAGTCGAAATTTGCTTGTAAACCTATTTTTCGGTATATGAAGTTTGAAAAATCATATAAAATTTCTGAAACATTGGAATCATATGATATTTTGGAATATCTTAGTTCACTTCTCTACTATATATGTGGAAAATTTAGTATGATTCAGTATCAGATTTTTGAGATAGATCAAAAACAGTTTGTCTTACTTTTATTGAACCACGGTGTATATATATGCGACGTTATACGTGGGTAATATTAGGAACGCGTATGCATTCATTCAGTGTCTGCATCGGATGAGAAAAGCTAGATGCCTTTCGTGTAACTTATAGGACTCTGTCCTATATTATAGGACCTAGGCCTATATGTGATCTGCGCTGAAGGACAACATGCATGCTGAAACAAATGGGAATTGAAATATTAACTTCATATTTTTGTACAGAGTACGCGAGTAGGCTATAAAATTATAAGCCTATGAGTAAAGAAAGGCGCAAGGGAATAAAATCAGAAACCCATCACAGTTCGTCCACGATAGGCTTACCATATCGCGATATCAGGATAATTTGGGAGCCACTCCATTCCCAGAAGTTCAGAAGACGAAAGTCCAGTTTATTCGGATGTTGCCATCATCTGGATCTGGTGAGGACGTAAAAGACTGAGCGTCAGCGGCGACGTTCAAGAGTGAGTAGACTAATCTACTGGGTATACGCTATATAAGATTTAATTTTAAAATCATTGTTCAAAATTGCTCAAGGTCCGTACATTTCTGCCACCTCAGCTGTGTACTTGTATATAGGCCCTATAGTAAATTCTCTGTTTCTTGACTTCGGTTACTCGATCTAGAAAAATGAGGGCTCTTTGCGAATGCTCTCTAAGCCATCTGCATAGATTCATCTCCACAGACGTCTTCCTCTTGACGACATAATTATAATATTTGTCAGTTTGTTGCCGCGAATGATGCGATGTCATTATGAGCGAGGTATACATGCATTACAGGTATACAGTCTGCACAATTGCGCGTAATGTATATGGGGCGTGCACCCGTGCGTATATACATGTATAGTCCTATGGAGTCTGTTAGAAATAATAAAACAACGAGAGTTCTTGTAACATGAGATGTCCACACTCAATTGATTATGTCATGATGATGTTTCAACCTTTGTTCTGTTAAGCTCCAAAGTCCAAACTCAATGAGCTATCATCACCATCATCGTGATCATGACTGATGTTCGCCTTCCTTTGAGAGCGACTGGGCGATTATCCACGGCGGGACAGTCAAGGGTTCAGTCTCAATCACCAGGTCTATAGGCGTAAGGCCTATCAACCTTAAATTCTCTACTGTGTTAGATATCAACGCCTGATCTGTGTTTCAACATGACTTTACATCAGACTCACGTATTTAAACAGCCTATATATATATATATATATATATATTATAATTATATGCATGCCATATATAGCCTAGTTGATATCTGCTAATGAAATACCATAGGCCTATAGGACTATTCATTTTTTCTTTAAAATGCATATTATATTGTATGGCTGTCTGTCTTGATACTTCTTGCGATGCCGCAGTATAGGCCTAGACTACATGTCGGATCATGCTTCGTCTAAACTCGGAAAAGTATCGAGATAACTATCGCAGGTCCCTCAACCTTGGGCCTTCGAACAAATTGCCATGGCCTACATGCAGAACACTCTTTTCCAGAGACGAAAGGTGTAATTTTTTTAATGTGCCTATATTATATCATTAGATTCATTCACTTCCGCCACTCGTCAGCCGTACATCAAAGCTGTTTTACATTGATGACAAGCATAGGCTTACAATGCATACATCCCCTTGTGAATGCAAAACTCTCCAGTATTTAAACAAACCATTGAGCTAATAGCTACACTAGGATAAGAATAATCGATTTAAACCATTGTTTGCCGCACAGCATCAAGTTACGTCAACACAGGTAGAAGTTGATGTATCTAATTCTCGCTCCATGCGCTTAAATTATCATCCTGACGATCTGACAAACAGGGAGGAACCGATGACTGGAGAAACCGATCACAACCACTTGACGAGTGAAGAAAGAGAGGCAACGAAGCAGAACCGTTCTTGTTCAAAGGCAGCGATTGGAAAAACGCAGAATCAGACGGAATGTTTAAATCTCGTCGACGGATAAAGTACGAGAAATTAAAAGAGCAATATCAGCAGTTGGGTGGAAGTGAAACTGAACTAGAGAGACAAACAAGGGAAATGGAAATTGGCCAAAGAGATGGAAATAATCAGACATCAGATCCATCTGAGTCAGGTGGAAGAGAAGCACAGAATGCTAACAACCTGGATCAAAGAGTAGGAAACGAAGAGATTGCCAATTATAGTCGGAAGAAATTTGAAGAAACGTCTCCGAAGACTGTTGAAGAAGAATCTTTTTACGAAACAGAATCCGATGACTCAGATCAACTGCAGGACATAGAGGAGATGGAGGAGGAAGAGACGAACAGAAGAAGCGGAGGACGAGTGAATCATCGACCAGAAGACGATAATGAAGCAGAAATTGAGGAAACGAAAAGTTACAGCGACTTTGAAAGCGAAGAAGACGATTCGTTGAGGACAGACTCCGAAATATCTGAAAGACATCAGACAGTTGAGGAACAAGTCGAAGGCGACGAACAGCATAGCGTTGAAAGAAAAGAAGGAAATGCCATTGAACCATTGATCAAAGACGAAACAGAGAGAATCTCATATTCACCGATCCATACAGCAGACGGAGAAACTGAAAAGAATCAACAGAAAGCGAAAGAAAACGGATCAGACATAAAACTGGAAGAATATGAGAAACAAGGATCAGTCAAATTGTTCAGTCCCGTTGGAGATGAAAACAATGAAAACATTGAAGAGATGAGAGTGCAGAGCAGACCAGAAACTGAAAACATCCATGAATTGCTAAACGAAAACGGAAGTTCAGAAGAGAATGAAAAGTCAAATGACATAGAAACTAATAAAAATGTGTTTGAAACAGTGCAGCGTCACCAGAATACAAGTAAAATAAGAAATATTGGTACCAGCGATTCAGAACCCGAAGAACAGGAATTCTGGAGAGTGGAAACCACTAACGTTCCAAATGAAATGGATGAAAGGAATGTCGAAACGAAGTGGCAGAACTGCTATTCCGACGACTATTGGGAACTGAAGGCAGCTAGAACAAGCGCACTGAGACGAGCTCGAATCGAAGAGCAAAACAAATTACAAAAGAGATCAGAATCCGAAGAACGTCCGATGCTGAGCGATCAAGAGAGCGACCTTCATGAATCCTTTGATCCACTTCTGGTCTATGGAAGCACGATCAGAAATTCAAGAAACACATTACCAGCAAAACAAGATCTTACAGAGAAAGAACAGAAAGATGTGACTCGACGCCCAACTAAATATGGTCGGATTCCTTCATATGGAGGTAAACTGATTAAAACAAAGCCAATCAACCGATCACGACAGCCAGACAATTCGTACTGGTTAACACGTAAAACCGAATTGGACGACAGGTCAATTGTTTCATCTCAGGAGAAAGACGAAACATGGTCGTCTGAGGGTGAAGAAGAATTAAGTAAAGTTAAAAGAAAACGTGACCTCGATCGCATGAATGAGAGATTGGCGAAAGCGATGAGAAGCAGACGATTCCAAATTCGACCTTCGCAGAAGATGGAAGAAGACGACGACAAACTTCAGCAAGAGGAAAAGAAAAGTAACGATGCACAAGGAACCGATAATAGGAATGAAATGTAAGCCTTATTTCATTTCATTATACTTTTCTGACAATTTCTGTAAGTTTTATTAGCCTATACAATGAAAGTTGTGCACTAACCTACTAGGCCTATATATTAATTAATATATATATATATAGGTTGTGTGTTGCTATAGGCAATATAGGCCTAGTATAACTTTTATATGTAGGGCTATCAAAGTTGAAGTAATAACCTAATCGGTATACCGTATTCATAGGTCAGATCCAGTTTATTTCTGTCATGTCTTGAGTTTCAAGGCAAGCAACCGTGCATAAACCAACAGCGGGGCCTATACTTTAACCATATCAGTATATGTGGGGCGTGGTAGTGTAGTGGTGAAGGTCGCCGTCTTGGGTTGCAGGTTCGAATCCCATCCGACGCGTAGGGACCGTTAACAAGTCCTTCACTCACAATTGTTCGACGTTTTGGCGTGTAAAATTCTCACACCTGCGGGCTGTAGTCGGGACCGCCTCTGAGTAGCAGTGGTCTGTAAGAGGCGGTATAGAATACATAATTTAGTTAGAAGATTCTGTGTAGTATCTACCATATTTATAGTCTTCTACGCGTGACATTGTCTTCAAATCGTCTGTACAAACGAGACGTGATGGGGCCAATTCTTGTGAGGCGTGGTGACGCAAGTGGGAAAGTCGCCCCTTTGCGCCCGAAGGTTCGCGGGTTCGATTCCCGCCCAAGCCGCTGCGTAGAGACCTTGGGCAAGTCTTTCACTCACAGTTACTCAAGGCGCTTCTGCGTGTAAACTCCGACACACTTGCGAGCTGTTGTCGGGACCGCCTCTGAATAGTAGTGGACTGTAAGAGGCGGTGTAGAAATCACCCATAGCCTACATAGACTACAGCGTAGGCCCTACACTCCCCTACAGTGTATATCTGAATTTCTCAGTCAGAACGATTCGCCCAACAGCCGAAGCGCTGAATTTCTCGAGTCGTGGATGAAGAACATCGATATGAAACTGGACAGACTGACCAGAATTCTGCCAACGCCACAATCGTCAGCAAACGACAGCCAGACAAAGCAACAGAAAGACATGCGAACAGCAACGTTACAGAGAAGCAGGTATGACGTAGGCTAATATTATAATCTCTTGCTGAAATGACATAACCTATCATATGCTAAACCTAGATATATGTTAGTGTCTCTATAGATCATCGCTCAACAGTGTCAGACAAATCAACCAGTTTTATCAGGGTCGAGCGCAGGGTCTGCCGTCCAACAGAACCTATCGTTTGCCGCAACCACCGAAGCTTTGTTTAAATTAGCCGTCAGATTTAATGTTTTCTGTCGTATTGTTACCTGTTCAGCTTATCTGCAAAGGTCAGTTTGTGCACTTACTGCACTGAAACAGTCTCGCTTGACATCTTTTGCTTCTGTTGGTCCAACTCTTTGGAATGCACTTTCTCCTTCTGTTAGGTCCAAAACTCTTTCTGTCAGTCTATCCTCCTGGCTATCTCTTCTCAAGACCAGTGTTCACTGGAAGCGCTTCTGAACGGTATACACTACGCAGGCGCTAAATAAATTCTTGGATTCTATATGATACGAAACAAACTGTTCCTATAAGGACCTATGAAAATCTCTTTATACAATACCCAATTACGCATTAGCTGTTCTCAGTGTTTTGGCTCTATAGGATTATAATATGCATGGACAAATGGTAACTGGTGCTAGATTAATATGACAGAACTGCAATGAAAATATAATACATTTGTTATTTTCCGGCATTTGAATAAATTAGTTATATAAAGTAGGCCTACTGATTAGACAGGACAAGAGGAGAAGACTTCATGGCTGCATGTTCAATTGAAAACTATGAGCTATATATACATATATATATATATATGTGTGTAGGTGTGTGTGTAGGTGCGTGTGTGGCCGCGGCGTAACATTTAAAATCTGACGATTTTCGAAAGAAGCACCATCTTGAATGTCGACAGATTTCCATTAACATTAGCGCAGGACAATATAATTCGCCTGCATATTATACTCAAGTATTACGTCAATGGGTTGTTTGAATGAGCATGGTCTGCATTCTGAGTTTGGAAGTGTACGTGTGTCTTCAGGGCAGCCTGGATGAGTGACGATAGCAAAGGGGCGGAGTCAGATCAGGTAGAGCGACGTGGACAAACTGTGACGGTGTCAAGAAGGCGACCTCTGCAGCCACCAACAGAAACACTGCTAACAAGGAGAACATCAAAGCAACAACAACAGCCAATCAAAGAAACTTCATCACAATCATCAGCTAATCATCACTTTCTTCCAGATCTCGTTTCAACGAGAAAGTCCCATCGGAATCGAGAGGTTGCTGCTGCTGCTGCTGCTGCTGCTGCTAGTCAACGCCAAACGATGACCAAAATTCAAAGTCCAGTAAAGTCCTATGTCAAGCAGTGGACGTTGGCTGCTGGTTCCAGGCCAAGGAACGTGGATGCCAGGCGCGCCAACTCCCAACCACCCAGAAGATGGACACCTTGGCGCTAGCAGCTGTACAAGTGCTGCTCTGCCAGTCAGTGCGCTCTTGATGATTGCTGCACAACGTGCCGTGTACCGTAGGCGTATACGTGTGTCTTTCTTGAAAATTGTCTATTTTCTAGCTGAACTAACTTATATAATTATAAGAACTTATTAAGGACCTATATTTACTAAGTCAGGTTTTTCGTTTCAGTCTTAAGTATTGATAATGCTACTATATCATAATACTATGATGCCAATTGAGCTGAGTTAGACATGCATTGCCTTGCATGCTTAACTCACCATTGAAAGTAGGTAGGGCTTATTATATAGTTTTGAACATTGCTGAGGGTTTGGTTGAAACTTGAATATTGTAACAGTCTTCATGGCACGAAGAACAGAAGAAGTCCGAAAGACTTTGCTATTACAATGATTTGCATTTAATATATATATATATATATATATATATATAGCACGTTTCAACCAAGCTATAGAACTTCATTTAGACCAAAGTACAGTTATCAGTTAGTTGAGGATACTTGCTATAGGTTTCCTAATTCGCCTGTCAAAAATACATTTAATTATTATATAAGACTTAGTATAATTATTTATATATAATTTATATAATCCGCTAGCAGCACGCCCGTTTTCTAACTATAATTAAGGTTACATGATGTCACCTTATAATTAAACAACGCTTGGAGTGTAAGCTTGCCACTGAGACATCATTTAACTCGGTCATCTATATCTATAGCACACGTCGTGCCATAAAATTATTCTGTCTCTACTATAGCTCTGGACCACAAGAACGGTTATAGAGTCGGACACATCGTCTCTGTATACATACCCGCACACTCTGTCCTATAGTGTATATTCAGACTTAATTTCCAGAAGAGACAGCTCCACACAGGATATCACATTATGGCTCAAGGATGGGGAACTTGGGGTTTCAGAATAGAAACCCAGAAGACTGGAAATTTTGATCATCTTGTTGCTAACACATGCGGAGAAAATTATTGCCGCCTCTTTTGCCTTATGCTAGCTGCACCTATATGATCCTTTCGTAAGGGCATAATGATAATTACATGACGATAGGCCTATACATGTACATTCAACCTTCCGCTGTGCAAACTTGTCGCTTTCAAATTAATAATTGATAAATTGCGAACATTACGGATGGGACCACATAGCTTAATTAAGCAAATGATAGATTAAATCGGCGTTACAACAAATGATACACTGTAAGCTTAGATAGGCCTAAGGGCCGTGAAATGATAACTGCTTAGCTTACGTGTAGGCCTATACAAGTGCCTTATAAGAGCATTGAACTAAAGAGTACAAGTTTACTGTGTTACTGTGAGACGTATACGAGCTTACGGATTCACAAGCATCGCCGGTCTGTCACAATAACACAAGACGTTAACATTGAGTTAAATTCGCAGCGACTATCGTAGACTGCGTCCATAATTATTGTCTAGAAGTCCTAATTGGCGCCGAATAGAATCCAGAGTCGTTCAACAGAGTTCAGTGAAGCAGCCATAACGTGTTAGCGCAGCAGCCTCAGAACAGTTCCCGATAGCAGGATCGGTCACTGAGCAGAGAAAGAGAGATAAAGAGACAGGTACAGAGACCGACAGAGAAAGAGAGAAAATAGAGAACAGAGGAAGAGAGAAAGAGATAGACAGCGAGACAGAGACAGAGACAGAGACAGAGAGCGATGTCGACGCATGACCGCCGCTGTGTATAAAAGGACATATAAAGCGGTCTTAGCTGACGTGCCTGGAACGATGATGGGAGAAGAATAAGAAAAGAAGAAGAAGAAACAAGGGTGCAAGGATTAGCCTATACATGTATATATATTATGATGTGCATGCAGCCATAGGCCTATCATTCCTATTCCGGCTGAGGCCATAGATTCCGCCGTCGCCGTCGCTGTTGCAACCTCTGGCTCCGCATTCGTCATTAGGACTTCGGACTATAATAGTATATATATATAATATATATATATATATAATAGTGTATATATATATATATTATATATAAAAGGCGAAGAGCTCGAATTCTTCGGGGACTGATCTCTCAGATCAGCATTATTTACTGATTATCGGAAAACGACGGAGTTTGATCCGCCGCAGTCATGAACCGTGGACCAATAGACACGTATATGCACTACATTCATCGAACCAGAATCATGGCTCTCTCTCTCAGATGACGTTCCGATTAGCCATGCGACCTCTATAGCTATACTCCTGAACTATTGTGCTGTGATCTTCATGAAGTTCAAGCCATCTCAAGATTTCGGTTACCAACGAGCTCACTAAGTTGGTTCTGGGGAGTTGCTTCTGTTTCATTAAGAGAACCGTTATAAGTTAGGAACTCTTTCATCACTTGTTTAGACCGACATAGGCCTACACATTCAGACTATACGCACACTTACGCTTGTGAGGCGCAAGTGGGAGAGTCGCCGCCTTGCGTCCGAAGGGTCTGGGGTCCGATTCTCATCCAAGCCGCTGCATATGTACCTTGGGCAAGTCCTTCACTCACAGTTGCCCAACGCGCTTTGGCGTGTGCACTCTGACGCACCTATGGGCTGTAATCGGGACCGTCTCTGAATAGTAGTTGACTGTCATCTCTCTTTATTGCTCCCAATTCACATAAAACAATTTATGCAAACAATGAATTCATCAAAAACGGGATGCAAAGGGCATATACCCAAAAGGAACATTGTTCCGCTTAATTAGGGCTACCTAATTACTTTACAAGCAATGAGATGGCAACTAATTAGCATATAAACACAATTCAACACAAGACAAAACCAAAAAGACTGATTCAGTTAGTCTGGTAAAAGAAATCAAACAACTTAACTAAACTAACTACAAGAAAAACATGACAAAATCGGGGAAAAGACACAGTTAGACTAGAGCCTGGTAGATAAGCACAATTCGCTTAATTTACTTGAAAATAATAACACATCTGCTTCTTGAATAGTGGCATAGTTAGTGTTGAGCGAAGAGTAATAGGAAACGTGTTCCCTATCGTTGGACAAGCGCATTTGATTGCAAACAACCTAGTATTAGTGTGAGCAAAGGTGCTATTATATTTACCTTGGGCTCTAGTAAAATGAGAGTAAGTCATAAAATAATTATTAAAAATAAGAGGTAAGAGCCTGGGCTCATATCTAAACATAAAGATTGAAACTTGAAGCTTATTTATAGAGGCAAATTTCAGTAGGCCTATATTTAGACTGTTGAAGCAATGGTCAGTTTCCGTACCATACCTTTTCTTTGCAACTATAAGAGGCGGTATGGAAATACACATACATACATATACATTACATACATACTTACAAACATTTACACACAAGCTCTAAGTCACGTATAAACTGCATCGCTTGATACCTGATAGGCCTATAGCAAGTTAGATAAAAACTGGTTGTCTAAGGCGAGGCACGTGTTAGCATGGACCGAGATAATATATTACCATTGCTATAGCCTATCAAGTAAGTTACAAAATAATGTATACTTTGCTATATAAAGAAGTTTTTCAGCATAACTCGTAAGACCCTATTGGAACAGTTTCATCTCTTAAAATATTTTACTGGTCAATGGTTATGTTATCTATAGTCTTAGACCTCCATAAAGTCAGCGATCTTCTGCAGATGTAGGCCTACAGACATACTATAGTCCAGTTAGCTATACATTGGGTGCGCGACGGTTGTGTTTGCATGGACCGCGTTCGACTCCCCATGCCTGCGGACACTTAGAGATTTACAAAATCTCGAGCTAGCACATGGTGTGTGTGAAGCGGGTTCGATTCAGACCCGTGCCATACCGTGTAGGTACCTTGACTACAGCCCTGAGGTGTGTCGGAGTTTAGGGAGGAATTGCTCAAGGTCTTTACGCGGCGGGTGGGATTCGAACCTGCAACCCTTCGGTTGCAAGGCGGCGATCTTCACCACTATGCTACCACGCCCCACTAACTTATGCGTGTCGTTCAATACGAGGTGCTCGTCATTTTGGTTACAACATTAAGCGTAGCCTACATATTTCTAGCAATCTAACCTGACCTCATTCATCATCTTAACTTGAACCGCAGCCTCAGCCTGTAGTAGATAATAAGACGTTACTGATACCGCTATGAAGTTAGCTATAGAATTCGATCTGATGATATCAAATAAACTAATAAAGTATAAGTTACAACAGTGTACAACATTTAATGTTGATATTACCTGATAGGGCAATTGTGTTTGGGAGTGCCCTTACACCTTCTGCTACTCAATTTTCATTGCTATTGAGCTAGTCTTATGTTTTTGCTGTCACGGCGCCATCTTGAAATCCGTTTTATTTAATAGATGACCCTAACTTAGCGGGACCTAGTCCCTTTTGGGTAGCCTTTGCTTCAAACCTATTAGAAGCTCAATAATTATTGTGTATCAATTTATCTGTTATTGTTTGGATCAATAAACGATTTTGACTTGATTTGAAGTAAGTATTGTAGGCCTACCAACTGCCAAACAACACTGGTGGTCTGGTTTACAGAACTCCGGTCGGCGAAGCCTTAAGAACGGTATCGGTATTTGACTACTGCAATTCCCTTTTCTTAAATATCGACAGAACCCAAACAAACCGTCTTCAATGCATTCAGAACGCCCTAGCTCGTGCTGTCACCAAATCCCTCAAACACTATACCACGTAGTCTACATGTACATCACTCCGGTCCTCAAATCTCTCCATTGGTTTAAAATACCCGAAGGAATCACATATTAAATTATTTCACTAACCTATATACACACTATGTCCTCCTTGCTACCTCCGTCAGTTGTTCACTTCTCCACGTTGCAGTTGCACTCAATCGATCGGTCAATCAATCTATATCTTTTTGTCCCCCAAAATAATTAGTTAGCCTATACGTAAGCTTACACGGTTGTAAAAAAATAACAGTTAAATAATTAGAGGCATACAGTGAACAGAGATGAACCCAAAAAGAACGAACCGTTCCGTTATCAGAGGCAGTCTCGTTATAGCTTTTAAGCAACCAATGGGAAAAAAGCGTAATCCCATGTAATTTCTGTGAACATTTTACCAACCGCAAGGTCCTTAACTATGTAATAATGTAACCATGGAGGCCTACATTTATGTATATTAGGCCGACATCAGCCGCTTGCCACATGACCTCAGAGCCGTTCATTATTCATTTTAGAATGTGTTCTTATAGATTGATAGCCTAACAATAACTATAGCCTAACAATGCTGAACTTCGGTTGGGGTCACAGAAGGTAAAGTTTGATCGATTCATTCTTTACACAAACCAGATACCAAGTACCAAGTACCAGAAGCCCGTGATACCTCGGTTGCAGTATGGATACATTGCAATTCAATCTTATTAAATTTGTGGCTGACTGCTAGGCCCTACTCCAATCCGAACTCCGAAATGCACTATTCAAAGGTGCTCTATTAATGCTATTCTGTACTTGAACAAAATACACAATCATGAGATCTTAAAAATGCAGTAATTAACACTTTGAGATTTTGTGAGAGGTCAGTGAAGGAGAGGAGCAGACGAACGTTGACTACAACTTATAGGGATCTCCATGGATAGCTTTTCCAATGAGATCTTGACTCGTCTTTCTTGACTGTTTCCCTTTCGTTTAGGGCCTACATTTAACAAAAATAGATTTCACCGTTAATAGCACAAAAATAGCAACTGATTCTCCCATAATAATTCGGTTTCTCTTTCCCTGCCTCATCGAGCGTCTGTCCTGTCTAAGAGAAGTTTGTTTTGACAATGCTGTAATATTTAATTATGACTTTGTTAAGGTATTATATTACAGCAATGAGGACTTAGTCATTGAGTGCACGAAGCACGAGATAAATGAAGAAACAAAATGAGCGAAAGGGTGAATAAAAGAGAAATAAACCATGGTAGGCCTATTATAGGCAAAGTGAGTTGGCCTAAGTGAGGACTGAGGAGAGTGATCAAAGTATACCAAGAGGACATAATTTCATGACAATTTGTTATCTGGATACATCAGATGTCAAATGGGCGTAGAGACGTAGGGTGGGTGACCTTGCCAACGCTGCTCCTTTTGGTTTTACTTTTGACACTGAAGAATAAATTTGTAAATGTACATGAACTTGTATTAATTTGCATTTAGTGGAGATCAATAAAGCTACTTGATTAAATGAAACGAGTGCATTTCTGTACGCCTGGAATTCGTTCATCTGCGCTTTTACTCCATGACATGGACATCATCGACGGTTTAAACTATCGACCTGTCGACCAAACGAACTTTGAAGAGTTTGAAAATCAGTCACGTGATCTGAAATACAATGTGATGTAGCTCTTTTGAAACGACTTCGCGGTGATTGGCTCTCGTTCTCGCGTGATATGTTCGATGCACGGTTGGTTATCATTTCAACAAACCAAATATCAAACATATCAGGCTTTAGATGGAGCCCATCTGCCGAATGGAATTCGTTCATCCACAACTGTACATGGATCGCCGACGTCATTACCACTGCTGTTTGTGGCGATGCCCCTAAAACTTAATCGATAGTCATTCTGATCTGTCGCTCTTACTCGAAGCAAATCAAATATTATTTTCAACTCACCCCTAACATGAAGTATATAATATTATATAGGGTGCAGGGAGTTAAAGATCGATCAGGGCAGACGTATCTCCCTCTTGAAGAGAGTCTCTTCCCCTCTAACTGATTCTCCCATAATAATTCGGTTCCTCTTTCCCTGTCTCATCGAGCGTCTGTCCTGTCTAAGAGAAGTTTGTTTTGACAATGTTGTAATATTTTTATGACTTTGTTAAGCTATTATATTAGGCCTACTGCGCGTTTGCTGGTAGTCAAACAAGGAATTCTTACTTACTTAATATGTTTCCATTCGTTCGTCTGTCCCTGTCAATTCGGATGTCTGTTCGTTAGTCTACATGTTTCTTTGTCCAACTGTTACTTCGTTTGTCCGTTCCTTCTTCCTTCTGTTTCTTTGTCTATCTGCAAGTTCGTTCAGGTGTCTGTTCCTTCGTCCGTCTGTCCCTTCGTCCGTTTGGTCCTGCGTCTGTCTGTGTGTTTGTCCTGTTTCTGAATCTCTCTTATGATGGTTGCGTGATGGTCATTCTGGCGACGAGAGGATGACCAGAGTCGTCTGCGACATCTGACATCGTCCAGCGCTTAAAGAAGAACCATTTCATAGTTAGATTTAAGAGACCGCTGAGGTCAGATGCAGACCCCATCATTACCCCGCGGGCGAAGGGTATACTACCATCTCCATCTACACTGTTTTTCCTCCAACATTTGAAAAATGAAGGAAGGAAGGAAGAAAGAAAGAAAGAAAGAAAGGAAGGAAGGAAGGAAGGAAGTAAGGAAGGAAGGAAGA
>JAQFXW010000521.1:0-18410 GCA_034693945.1 Dendrobaena attemsi
ACTACTACTCAGAGGCGGTCCCAACTACAGCCCGGAGGTGTGTCGGAGTTTTACACGCCGAAGCGCTTCAGCAATTGCGAGTGAAGGACTTGCTAACGGTCCTTAGATTTAGGGGTCGACTTTTAGATGATGTCGCCTTGTATGTGAGTATATACAGTATTTTAAGTGTATTTGTACGTTTTGTCAAGAATGACTTTGTGGGAAAACTTAAAAAAATTGCATTCAATGAGCTGTTATCTTCCTTATTCAGCGCTGGTGAATGTGGAAGACTTCACGTTACAATTTCTTCTACAGAATCCAATTGATGCTTTGTTGGCCATGGATGTGTCACCAAATGAATACCTTCTTGTTTTCTCAAGTTAGTTTGACTAAGATTTCTTTTATTTTGGATTTTACTAATTAATATGTTACCATTTCATGCTGTGGGGAGGAATCATGCATTCATTGTGTGCCGCTGTTGGCATTAGTCTGTAAGGTTATAGTCAAGTTTGTAGGATCTTGTAATTCATGCACATTTGTGGCTGATTGGCCTAATTTTACAGTTTGGCATAACGACCGAGCTCAACAGCTGAAGGACTTACACACTTATCTGAGTCTTATGTTGTCTTGTTAAAATGAAGTTCTAGTCATTAAACGAAATCATCGTGTCGATTAGTTGAGCTTGTTTGCTTTCATGTAATGTTAACTAGATGTTGACTTTGTCTGTTCTAAATAATTGTATTTATTAATATTTAATACTTTTATTGCGTGACTTTTTTTAGATCTTGGTATTTATGTTGACGGTAGTGGACAGCGGTCGAGAACATTGGAGTTGATGTGGCCTGCTCAACCATTGGCTGTCTGTGAGTTGAAATTGTCTTTGTTTTAATACTATAAAACCAATTTTTATACTTTAATGTCGGGATATGTGGGAAATGACGATTATCTGCACATGATAAACATCCAAGCTCAGTGTTATGAAAACTAGAATGAAGTACTGGAATATTTAGTACCATTAGCTCTGTAATTACTAATTCCGTTTGAAGCTGATTAGTTGCGGAGTTTAACACAAGACACATTGAACCTTTTCCATTTCAAATTACTCTCGATGAAACATATATTCCCAAATTTAAATCAACTTAGAACTCTAACCTTGCTATAACAGAACCTATTCACTTTCAAAAGTAGCATTATGATCATGTATGATGTGGAAGCGTGCATGCATACATGTATATATTTTCTGATTCAAGCTTGAACATAGGTAAAAATTTACAGTGTTATGATGGACGACGAAAATTGAAAGGATCATGATGATTTAAAAAAAATTGAGATTGATAACTTTTATATGTTCAGTTCATCTGCTCTTGGAATGTATGTCACTCTGTAGTGATGGCTGCAATTACGAAATTAACAAAAACTGATGATGTGTATTATTGTTGGAAATGTTATCATGAAATCTGTTTACGAAATTAAATGTCCTTTTTGTTCTCATCTTTGGATGCCTACTTTTATTTTCTTTACAAGATAGCAATATTATTGCCTTTGGTTGAGAAATATTTATTATTTTGTAGCCTACATGGGAAAACATCTTGTTCTTCACACAGAGAATGCTTCCTTTGTATTTGATGTTGTGAATGCAGAATGGATTCAAACCATTTCACTGAAACGGGTATGATTTGTTCAGATGATATCTGTCCTCTATTTAATGTTTTATAATGCATGTGGACAGTTTATCCCAGTTCAAATAAAGTGCTCATCGAATTAGATTGTGCCATGCTTGATACTGCAGTTATATAATTTAATGATAAGGGGATGGTGTTTTAAATGTTTTTACCATTTGCGCCAAGAGAACTAAATTGTTTATTCAGCATAGCACTGTAGCCATATATCAGTGCTGTCCAAGCTTTGGCCGACCAACCGATTGTAAGTGGCCACTGGCCTACTAGAACTGGCTAAACATCAGAAATTTGTGTGAAATGATGCAAAAGATAATCTCTGGCTACTTTGGTAGAGCTGTTGAATTGTAACTTGTTCATTATTTGAATAAAAGTTTGACAAAGTGAGCACTAAAATTCAATTTTCATGTTGCATACTTCCAATTATCCACAATATCGTATGTTAACACATTATAAAAAATGACAACAAATGCTAGTCATTGCTTTGAGTTTACTGCTGCAGCCCTCAAGAACGATGTCTTTGGTAGCCCGTGTCGTCAAAAGGTTGGACAGCACTGCTATGTATGATTAATAGGGTAGTAAAGGTACTGTTTGAAGAAATTGGTCAGTTAATACAAACTGTGTCATTTTGCCATTTAACTGTTTCAGGCTAAGCCACTGCGTTCAGATGGATCCGTTATTGTGTCTGCAAATGTAGATTCACCTCTTCTTGTATATATGAGGAATTTGGAAAGAGGTTAGACTTTTTGCCTTTATTGCTGTCTGTGGTTTCTCTAATCTTCAATATTTCTGTTGACCATTGGCAACATACCAATTAAAATGATTATGACATATTATTTGAACCAGAATATGTTGCGTTATGTCTGTTAAAAGCAATCATTGCATGCAAACATAATTTTTATTACCGTGCTTGAAAAGAAGTAATTCTATAACAATTGCAAATGGTCTCTTGCAATTTATTTTAGCATTTTCATTTATCCCATATCACAGACTATTCTTGTCTCAGCAACATGTCTCAGAACCGTATTATTCAGTCACGGTTGGGTCGGGAGCACTTCTGAGTAGGCTGTTTTGTAGATATGCTATAGAAAACTTCTGTAATAAATAGTAACAATAATAATAATATCTATTTATGTGGATAACATAAATGTGTTATTATTTGAAAGGAATGTCTTTATCTGTTTACTGTCTTTTGTGGCACTGCTGGTTGTTAGCCTCTCTTCTTAGTTTCTGTCTCAACGGAAGATGTTATCAGTAAGTTGATACAATAATAATAATATCTGTGTATTCTATTTCAGAGCCTGAAGATCGAATCTCGCTTCCTGATGATCATGTGAAAGGAGGGAGCTCGTCTCTTGGGAAGCGTAGATTCTCATTCAAAACTGTACAGGATATGCAAGTGGCACGAGCGTAAGCATAAAAGACTAAATGATCCGTTTTTGTTTGAAAGAGGAGAATCGTTGATCCTCTGCTGTTGTGTTAAACGAGACATTTCCTCTTGTAGCCTTGTGATTGAATTATATGGTTGTCCCCATACAGTTGATCAGCGGATCTTATCAACTAATTGTTTTCTGCTCAAGAGTTGTAATCCTTCCTACTGATCAGATTCTGGGTGATAGACTGCTCTTCCTCTGGGCTGAATTGGTTTCTATACGTGTGAAGCTGTGAGCTAATCAACTGAATGTGACCAGCATTCAATGAGATTGATGGATTGATTCTTTGAGTGAATGATCGAGGCATTTGACACTTTCATTCTTGTTAGTCTGCTCAGATCTCTCTAAGTCACTGGCTTATTGACATTTCTTGATATTCTAAAATTATAACAACCAATGTGTGCTTGAGTGTAAGACCTGCAAATATGAAATGTAAAGGTTTATCAAAAGTAGCAATTTAGGCATTTGAAGTGCATCAGCCCATTGGAAGGAGAGGAAGCACAATCCTTTAACAATAAGAGGAATTAGCTTTACCTGCATTTTTAGTACATGCTCAGTTGCTCATCGTTTAAGTGTCAATGCTATTTAATCTAACGATCTACTGCAATTTGGTGAATATCAGCACTACTGTTCCAAGTGCTAATATTTATCCAACAGAGATGTGTTCTGACTGTTTTTGTTGTTTTAAGGTTGGATGAACTTTAACGCTTTAACGATTAGAGTGTGTTAATAGTGACTGGGAACTTGTGCCACTCATCGTTAAAGTGTTAAGGCGTACTCTGAGCATGCCTTGTTTTGTTTACAAACTGACCTGCAGATGAGTGTTGTAGTTTCATTGTGTGTTCAGCGAATGAGTGGTGAATGCTTTTTCAATTCCTCTGCAAGGTCTAGTTAACATGAACTTTTGCTTTGTGCTTCGTTTTGTTAAGTGGTTAAACTGCCTAAGAGATACTTAAGAGCTGATGATTTGACCCAATCAATTGCTTCTGTTGTTTACAGAGCATATTATCCGTTAGCTATTGAGCCATTGTTGGTTGCTAATTTACACCTTGATTCAAGTTTTTCCTATGCAACCTTGTTATCGCAACCTTATTTATGACCTTTCATGACAATCAAGTTTTGGGAGATTAGATAAGTTAATAAGGAAATGAAAACCAGACCATCTGTGGGTGCTTGGTATGGTTTGTTGCTTTTCTTTTGTATTTGCATCGGATAAGTTAAAGTTAAGGCTGTATTTTTTTTTGAATGGGCAATTACTAGTGCTCTCTTCATTATTTGGTGAGTTTGCTAATTCTTTGATTTTCCTGTTCGTTACTGAAAGTGCTGAGCGACGATCAAAGGTCATCTCTGGTCCACTGAATTTCAGCCATGTTGCGCATATTGGTCCATCGGAGACTGTAATGATTGCCCCAGATAGGTAACACTTCTCACCTTCATGTATTCTACAGCACTTCTCACATTTTCCACTGATAAATCTCCTGGCTTCAGGTTAATTACAGACTTAGTGCAGAGTGCATACACTCTTTGTTTTAGCCATACTTGTTGTTGCAATTCTTTTTATTGCACTTTTGTGTTTAACAAGTAGTACAATAACAGCAGTTTTCTAATGGCTTCCGGGTTTTATAGGTAAGCTAGGATTTGTCCCCTATCTAATTTCAGCAGGAGTTGTGGAGGGGACTTGACAGTGAAGGGAATAACTGAAACATTTCAAGCATTGTGTTCCTTTTTGTATCAGACATGTCATTCACAGCCTTTCTTTATGAGTTATGCTGTATAACAAGGAATTTTGAATTTCACTTGACACACTCAGATTTCAGCCGCTGCTGTAGCGGTAAAAGACAAAACATTAGCAATCTGCTGCCATTGTTTTTGTTTGTATCTGTGAGTTCATTTTGATTGTTATCTTTAATTCTGTTTTTCAGTGTATTCTGAGTTTTCTGGAAGTAGACTTTCTTTTGACTGACCTAATTATGTTTAACTGCTATTTAAATCATCTTTGAGTACCTTCTAACTGAGAGCTAAGTTAATAAATATGTGTATAAAATTGGTTTGAGGCTGATAGGCTGACAATGATTGATAACTTTGATAACTAATACTTTCTAAGGGATACCTGGTAAATTAACCTTGTGCTTCTAACTGTGCTTCCCTACATAATTGAAGTTGTAATTATAAATTCAAAGATCCATTCTTCTGATAAGTTTCAAACTGATACCAAACCCTTCAGCCAAATGCTGATGCTTATCCTGCATTATTGTATCGCTTTGTTAAGCTTTCTTTTAATGAAAACTAGTTATAAAAGCAGCAGTGCATGCCTCCACCAGATCTTGTTTGATACATTCCCTATGTAGACGTTCTCTTCATAACAATTCTGAAAAGAACCACCTGTGTGTGTGTGTGTGTGTGCTAATTAAGGTGATTTTTCTTTGTTGTGATGTTTCTTTTGATTGCATTGCATCTTTATACTCATTTTATGTTGGTGCTTGTCAGTCTTCATCCTAATGGCTGAACATAAATTTGATTTAGAACTTCTATAGTTTAATTAAAACTTGAAACTTGGACACATATTGTAATGCAGACAACATGACATATATAGTAATTATGTGGTTGGCTGTTGAATGTCTCTAAATGCGTGGGGCAGTTGTTAGTGTTACAGAGGATGCTATGCTATTTTTCAGCCGAGCTCCTGATCGGAAGTCTCGACTTATCTCTATGCCAACAAACTTCAGCCACGTGGCCCACATGGGTCCTGACCAGGGCCTTCAAGTTCTTAGTGACCTTCCAAAGGTACAGTTATTAAATGTACATGTATGATGAACAACAAAACATTTATAAACTTGTGCTTTTAGTGCACTTCAATTAAGTGTTGTTAGTTTTGTTAATACATATTAGATTTACATAGGAAGGTGTGTCAGCAGTGCTTGAATAGTGAAGCGTTTTGATATATATTTTGCCATCATGAATGTCTAGATGAAAAGTGATTGATTGATTGGTGTGACCTGTCTCTTATTGACTGGTGTGAGTCGTGTTGAGCAGAACCCAGTGGCTGCTGATGAAGAGAAGATGGAGCACGTGCGAAGCATCTTCCAGCCAAACTTTGCTGTTGGTTCGGGCGCATCTGGCAAAAGTCCGGAGAACATCAGTCGGCAGTCGTCATCAACTTCCACTGCGTCTAGTTTCAATGGTAAGCTAAAGAACCAATGTTCTTTCAACTTTAGCATTGAACTTTTTTATGATAGATCTCAGCTTTTATATAAGGCTGTTGTCTTTGAGTTTTGTTTATTGTGGTTGACTGTTCTGATTTTGTATTCTGTGTTGTTTTATGTTTCGGTATTGTATAGAGTTGTTTGTTAATCTTGGAGTCTTGTTTCTTTATATGTGGTATTTAAGAACATGAAGTTTAGTGACAGATCATGGTGTGACTGAGACTGACAGACAATGGCATAAACAGAATAACTGATGCTGATAAACAGGCTGACACACGTATTTTATCTTTTCAACCGAGGTAAAAGGCCTAGCATTCAAAGAATAAACAGTGATATTGGAGTACCACTGATCCTACTCACTGTCTACATGAAATTTTGTACACCATACCTGTGCAACCATACCGAAATCCAGTCCGGAAATGACCTTTACTGTTCGTAATCGGATCTGGAATTTTGGATTCAGCAAATTATGGCCTTTACTATTCGTTATCTGAAATTGGTTGTAAAAGTAAAATCGGTTATGCCCTATTACACAGACGCTGTTGTCAAATTCTGTGTAACTTAATAATTTTGTCTGTGCCTAGCAGGTGTTCTCTGTAATTCTTAAATCATTTTGATGTTACCTGAAGAATATTTTAGCTTGTGACAGCCTGGACTATGTGTGCAATGAAAGTAAAAAGATACTAATGAAAAACGGATGTAATACTAACATAAATTTTCAATTTACTTGATAGTTCTCAGTCTTTACTATTTATAATTATTTATTTATGCCTGAACAAGTGCTGATGCTGCAGTATTTCCTGATGGAGCTAGCTTAAGATCATTGTGATATTATCATCTTATGGGAGGATCAAAGCATCACAGGGTACAGGTTGACAGATAGGTGCATTAATAGCTTTGCTGGAGCTGACAGCATTATGAAGTTTGGCCCACATAGCAGAATATGTGCTCTATAGACAGTAGAGCAAAGCTTGTAACCCTATGTAGACTATAATCTTTTTGCCTGAACAGAATTCAACTACCAGATAATAGCCCTCCGATTTAGAACGGTTAAAGTAAGGCTTAAATAGACCTAATTAAGTTAACAACAGTTTATTGTGTCTTAAAGACCTTTTATGTATTTGCTTCTGTTTTGAAAATACAATCAGATGTTATTCTAAACTGAAAATCAAAGATGCAGAATGACAGAAAATATTATGGTGCAAGATTTGACTGAATAGAAAGTAAACTGCTATTATTAGAAAGTCTGCTGTTAGAATGCCCCAGTCTGTTGAAGTTTATTTTAATCAACTATTTCAGTCTCCTAAAGTAAAGTGTCATTGTTGAGTGTTGACTTTTGGTGATTTAGCTTGTGTTGACAGACTTGTATTCTGAGGACTTGAGGAGGGACACTTGTATTTTTATGTTCTCAATTTCCTAGGCTCTAACCGTCAAACCAGAGAGAGAGCATAGCCCATAAACCGTGTTTAATACAATGCATTTTATGATGCCAGTTGAATCAATTATGGGACTGTTGAGGCGGCCAAATGCTCTGACTAATAGTAGTCGTGCACACTCCATGTTCTGGAGTTCAACATCCATGACTGATCCCAGTCTCCAAGGTCAGGCTTTCTTCGGTAGACTCTCAGCCAACACTGGACTAACACTTTGGAATCTGCGTCTATCGATGTATTTCATTTTCTGTGCAATTTAACATATGTGAATTGTGCTCAGGTGCTGATTTGTGTTGACACTCAGCCACTTGTCTCTTCTGTAGCTTCTCTGTCTGTATTTAAAATATATTTATGGTGACATATATTGTTTCACAACTGTAGTTTGGAGTGCGTTCTTGTCCATTAAGGGCTATTACATACAGAATCCAGTCTTCATTGATAACATTAATATGGATGCATTCAGTATGATCAACCATCTTTAATACTAATCTAGTCTAACGTTAATGCTTTCATTGTCTTCAGCATTTATATTGTAAGCTGTGTCAAATTTACGATTTTAACGCTATTAAAATCACACATGTTCAACAATCTTAAACTGAATAGATAGTTAATTATTCATGCTTTGGTCTAATCTATTAACATTTTTCTTTATCTCCAGTCGTATCTATCAGCAACTATTTGTCTGTATGATACGATTGCATTAATGAATTTTGTATAGTGCCTTGTTTAAAACAATCCTTAACTCTTTGCATGTCATAGGCACAAAATTGCTTCATCAGATAACTGTTTTCATGATGCAAAAGGGTCTAATTTGTGACATAGATATGCTTAGTTAGTCAGAAGTTGTGGAGTAGTTGTCCTATGTAAATAAGCTCTTTGCATGTTGATAAATAAGCAGCAATATCCCTTTGGCGGCTATCTATACACACGTATGATAGTTATGGAGATATTAGATCTGAAAATCGTCTAAATGGTTCACTGTTTGCTAGCGTTTTAGCCTGCAATAGTTAACAAAGGCAGAATTGTTGTAATTAAGAGATCTATGCATGAAGAATTATGTTTAATGGATATATGTCTTGCATTGATAGGTTTATGGTATTATGGGACCAACAGCATTTCAGTAATATGCAGAGTAACAAACTATAACACTTTTCAGTAATAATAAAAGTGAAACCAGTTGCTATTTTGGTGATGCTCCATCAATTTACTAGAGATTTTGCAAGCCTCTGAAACTGGTTGGTAAAATATGCCCAGAAATAGACAATCTGGCATGCAAAGGGTTAAGACAATAAGTTAATTGCTGCAGTAACATTCTGTGAACAAGTCTGTATATGATAGATGTAGACTTTCATACTGCGTAATCGAACTAACGCTTTGATAGATTGCATAGGTAACAGTCATGTCAGACACTGCAGGCATTGGTAAGGTCAGAGTGTTAATGGATGATGTTAGCTGTAGATAGACAGGAGCGAATCCTGTTGAGAGAAAAGAATTATCTGGTCAAATGTCTATGAACATTTGTGACCAGATTTTTCTGGTCAAAATGTGTGAGAACATTTATGACCAGATTTGGGATTCTTGTATGATTAAATATATTTAATGGTTGTGGACTTGGCTTGAGATTAATTGAGCCAAAAAATTCATGTCTTGAAATTAATTGAGCCAAAAAATTTCCCATTATTGCCTTAATGCCTTTGTTACACTTCCTGACATTTCTCCATTTGGAATGACATTGACTGTTGTATAATTATAATTAATCAAAATGTAAGTAAGATTCAATAAAATACAAATACCATTCGGAATTAATCTGTTTCTAAATTTAAGTATGAGCTTAGGTTAAGTTTAACAAGGTAGAATTCAAGCATTTTGATATAATTTTTTGTAATTGCAAAACTCAGTAATTTGCTATTATAGTAGATGATGGGCAAGAATTTGAGAGTTGGAAGATCTTGTCAAATATTTTCACTTTACAATCTCTTTTATACACCCCATCTGTTATTTCTTTAAATGTCTACTAGCAACCTATCGTGATGGCTCAAGCAAAACCTTTTCTCGCAGGTAACAGCAGAGGTGGGTTGCCCGAAGTTTAGCCTGGTGAAAATTTTGTTGTTCGTATATAACATTTGATTTGTGATTTTTTTTAACACGTGTCATAGCTTTTGTGAATTTCGTACTAATTGTTCTGCACAAATCCCGTACCTGGATGTGGAAATGTTTATTTTTAATTTAACATATTTTGGAACAAGTATATAGTTACATGATATGCCCTTAAGTCTCTTCTAAAGCAGTATTCAGTATGAAAAGTTACATTTCTAGCTTTTTTTACCATAATTTAGCGAATGTTTCACTGATGAACATTCTGTAGTGCTTTGCTTTTTATTCTTGTTGGCTTAACATTTCCGATAATTTACCGAAGTCCTTTACACGATATATAATCTTTTATTTCTATACCAGATCTATTTAAAACAATATTTACTACACCATTTGCAGTGCCGGATTAACTATTTGTAGGCCTGGCGCAGACAATGGAGTAAAACTAAAGAAGGCCTAGGTCCTTTAACCTATGCAAAAGATAATAGTAAAAATTAATGATATACAAAAACAAACTAAAATGAAAATAAAACTGTGATAGATTACTTTTATACGGTTTGCCTTGAAATTTGAATTTGTTTAGGCCTAGGTTACTGTTAAAAATTCTTATATCGAATTTTAAAAGTATTTCCATCTCGCTTTTAGAGCAGAGAATGGGTCGATACCAATCATACCGTGATTGCGGTCTGAATGCGCGTTTTCTTTGGTGCTTTTGCCAACCAGACTCAAATTTCTTCATTTTATTTTAGACCTATTATAGGCCTACCTATAATGTTGTATCTACTAAACTACTATTTAACATTTGAAATGCATTTTAAATTAGAATTAAAAGCAATAATCAGCTAGATAATAACATAAACATTTATTATTTTTACTTTTATTATGTTATAAACAGTAACACTAATATTAAAAGCAAATAAAATGATGGCGTTAAATAGTGACGTATATTTAGCTCAATTCCTTAAGAGTACGGAGACAACCTAATTAAGGGACATCAGACAAAAATTAAATTAAATGATAAATAATTAAAAGACAGTAGAAAGCAAAATAATAATAGACAGTAAAAACAATTTAAGAAATAGTAGGTCTACAAAATGTGCCTACAAAAAGTAGGCCTGGCGCACTTGCGCCATAGTTAATCTGGCACTGACCATTTTCAAATTACAGACATAATTATATTTGTGTATCTACAATGAATAAAATCATAAACTCCTTCACAGGTTTAAATATTTCTAATTACTAACTAACAGTAATCATTTGCTGTATTCATGTCTCTTTATGTGTGATTACAAACAATATTTACAAATTAAGATAATTGTGTATTATTTTGTGTAATCTACAAAGTCAGAAAATCCCTATGTTCTGGTTTTGCTACACGCTGTTTCAGCCTAAAACTTGCTTACTTTGACTTTCTGCACAGCCAAGAAATTTGAGCATGTGGTTCGTATGTCACACAATTAGTTCTCCACTTTGATTCCACTTGATGTGATTGTGTACGCAAAGCTTGTATATCATATGCTGTCTTACATATACGCTTTGCATATTATACAAAGGTATTATAAATTATGTATACTGATTATGATTATATAAATGTTCACTGTGAGTGCATTTATGTGCTAGTGTACCCGTGATTCTGGATAGCGTGAAGTAGCATCATGATCCGAATACTTTTTACACCATATGTAGGTCAATGCATGTTGATCAGTAGATGAAAGTACGATCAGTGACTAGCAGTTGAGATATCACTCCAATGATCTGCAGTTGGTAATCTTGTGCCGAGATGAAAACCCTGCTACAGCTATTTATTCCAGATTTGATCTCACATCAGAAATAATGGTCCTAATGCAGTCACATGGATCAAGGAGACTTGCGAGCAAAATACCTTTTGAATGTACATTACCTGCGCAGATTCTACATTTAGACGAAATAGGCTGTCGAAATGATGCAAAAATTGATTTACAAGACTTTAACAACTGGCATGGCTGGTGACATTCTGAAACCTAGTGGTTTCTGGTTCTGGATTTAAACTAATTTGAAATATCAGAAACCGACATGTGATGGGTTTTGAGCCCCTGCGTCACATATATTATATATGAAATCATCTTATGTATGCTGATTGCTGAGTCTAAGAAAGTGACAGTAGATTGCCGTGTTGGGCTGTGCACGGTATATGTTTATTTAGAGAATATTTTAGATTATTTCAGCATTAGTTCTGCAGGGACTTTGTGTAAACAAGTCCACGCAGTATTTATAAACAAATTATACACACAATTTTTTACATGTGTGTATACCATTTATATATATACCATTTATATTTATATATATATATTACTGTAACAGTAACACAGTAATATTTGCATGCCTTCACAGCCGAATCTTCTTAGCAATGAGGATATTTTTAATGAAATGCAAATGTTTCTTCAGCAGTATAATGATCGAATACATTTAATCTTCCAGTTTTGTGGGTAATGATTTGTAAGCACAAATCGAAATATGTTTGCCAGACCAGATTGCAGTGCATGGATGGTCATTGCTCAGCTACTCACAGGCTCAGTACATACTTGGTTTCAATGTACAGGTCTGCCTATGTTATACCCACAACACTAAACTGCCTTATATGATGAAGACGAAGTATGGCTTACTGCAGGAATTGCCTGCAGTTTGGAGACCATGTGGTCTATTTAGCACCATTTGTCAACATGTGCTATGAGCTCTACATGTGTTGATGCTTCAAGCTAAAGGCTCTGATCACAATGCTTAAGTGTCAACTGTGAATGGCAATCCATTTGATAGGACTCCATGTGTGTTCGTGGCCTACAGCTCTCGTGGCTTTTGTCTGTGCATTGTTTTGCCAATTGACGAAATTCCTACTGTAACAGAGACAATTCCTATTGTAACACAGACATTAGTTTTATTCTTTCAAATTGTGCTATATAAATGTTTGTTAGGATTGCATTTACAGTTTGTAGAGTAAAGCTGTGAAGGAAGTCTCGAACCCTGTGTTTGATGTGCAGACTAATAAAGAATGACCTGATATGTATCAGGAATATGAGACCTTGTTGACAACTGACAAGTGTCACACTTATTTAACCATGGTTGGACTAAAATAAAAGGACTTGGAGCATCTCTCATTAATTCCCTTGATGGGGTGCTACATACTTGACCAGTTTCTTTCATTGGGTGAACGAATGAATTGTTGTTGTAACATGGTTAAATCTATCCATCAGAGCCTACTGTTGGGCTTCATACAAGGGCTGATTGGTGTAGACGCTTCTTCTTCATGTTACTAGGCAAAGGGTCAAGTTCAGTGAAAATGCGCAATAAAGGAGCACGGTTGTCGCAGTATAGCTCATCCGAGGTAATGGCTGCTGTCTGAATGAACTCTGAAAGCTGAACTGATTTCTGGCTTTTGGCTTTTAGTCCTTAAGTAACCTTGTCTTTTCATCCATTCAACATGTTTTCGCTGAGCCCTGAGCAGCACTAACAGTTTCTGCAAACATTTTTCTGTACTAGTAGTTGTGTGTATGAATGTGTGTATTTCTATACCGCCTCTTACAGTCAACTACTATTCAGAGGTGGTCATGACTACAGTTGAGGTAGCTTGAATAATAATTGACTTTCTTCTGAAACTAAGTTTGAGAAAAGCATTTTTCATCTTTGGGAACCCAATATACAAGATATTGGTGACATAGTGAGTATGGGATGATTAAAGTGAGGATGGTTAAAATATCTGAGGCAATGTTGGATGGAAGAGCAGTTTGAGCACATAACATATTTAAAATACTTTACCCTAGAAAAACAGTTGACATTTTTTAGGTTTTGAATACATAGGATAATGATGATGAATGCATTTTTTTTTGCATCATTGGGATATTAAAGTAGGATGGATGGCCTCCTGAAATAGCATTTAGCATGCTTAGAATATTTATTGATATCAGGAAGAGCATTATCATTTATAAACACTGGATATTTCAGGTGCTGATATCTGTTAATGCTTAAAATGTCACAGTCATCTGTTTTGGTTGGGCCACTCTTAACATTCTTAGCACCCTCCAGATTCCTCCTACTTTGTGCAAGGTATTTTTATGAGTGTTGATTGCTTATTTGAACAAAGTGTACTTCATGTACATTATGCAATTTTTGCTTACAGTTATCAGGAATGTGTAGTAGGCCAACTATAGGCTGTTAATGAACTCACCAATGTTTCTGTTAATATGCATCATTTCTGACTATGGTAGTCTGTGTTAAGTGCTGCTTTAAATGCTGAACATTATTTCTTACTTAGTACTGTTTGTGTTTGTCAAGTGCTGTTTATTTGCGTAATAGGGTGCGCTGACAAAAAGGCGCAGGACAAAACGGTGCCGACAAATCGGCACGGCCACATAACGGCATAGGACAAAACAGCGCCATCATAACGGCGCTAAAATTGAGTAAAAACTAAAGACCAAGAGTTTTTGTAATACTTCATATCAATAAACTGAAATTTAATAGTTATCAGTCTTGTAGTTCATCGTGAATGTTATAGACTATACTACAGTTCGAAATGCTATCAGTCTTGTTACAGTAGTCGATAGTGAATGTAACAGACTAAACTACAGTTCAAAAGTCCAAGAATAAGTCTAAAATAGTGGTAACGTTATTAGCAACAACACGCAAGTAATTGACTAGGACAATCATACTTTGTGCATCTCCATGAGGTGCTGCCATCTGCCAACAAAAGGTGCTGCTTCTGTTTCTGCTTAAGACGTTGGGCAGCATGTTTTTTTTATGGCTAATGACCCAACAGTGGCTACCTATGATTTTTTTTCTATTAAACATGAAAGGGCTGAAGGCCCCTCAATCGACATTCAACATCACGCCCTTGATTGAGGCAACACATTAAAGGACATTTGCGCAAATAACTTTGTATTTTTGCACTTTAATTCTGATGGCTATTAAGCTTACTGTCTTTATACTGCGCCGTATTGTCGGCGCCGTTTTGTCGGAGTACTTTGTATTGCGCCGATCTGTCGGCGCCGTTTTGTCCTGCGCCGTTTTGTTACGGCCCAATCCTCTCCTAGACGCAACCTTGGAATCATCAACTCTTTGACAACCATCTTACTTTTGCCGATGATTTCCTCCACCTGTTGTTCGTTGACATAAATCATCCTCGATAAATCAGGCTTGGCTTCGTCGTCTTTCAATCGTAAATATCCCTCTCACAACACCATGCAGCAACACCTATCTTCAACTGTGACCACGATGGCCTTGTCTTTCCATAATAAATCCCTCTCAGAACACCCTTCAATAACACCTTCCTTCAACTGTGTAACTATCAATCCAGATCCTTTTCCTTCTAAATGCACCACAAGATTAATGACGATCTTGTAGACCTACTTGGCCTTGAAATGCTCAACGCGGTTATCTAAACCGATTGGGTATCATTCATAAAACAATTAAATTACACTTAATCGATATAATAACATTATAGTCCCAGGTTCAAGGCAATACGCGTATTTGTCCAACTTCGTAATCGTAATCTCAAGATCTCTAAGACCACTGTAGTGTAGACTGTAGAGCAAGCATTGGGTACCATCAAATACACGAGCGCCGCGCAGTGTCAAAACAGATAGCCAGATGAAGGTTAGTGGTGGTCCGAGGTCGATTTCCAGGAGGTCAGAGGGGGCAGAGGCCGCAGAGCAGCTGTTAAGGCGGGTGTCCTTTAGGACGAGGGTTAAAAGGGGAGGAACAGACGAACCACCGTATCACTATTTGCAGAGGTGAAAGCTTTGCGAGGGATAGATAGAACAGACTGAGTTAAGACAAGTTTGGTGCTTGAGAGGGATGAACAGGGAACAATTTGCGAAGTTCAGAAGGTAGGTCATTCCAAAGGCGAGATTCAGCATGGTAATTGGCTAACTGGAGCTGGCCAATCACAGGTTGGCGAGAGACAGACAGACAGACAAACATACAGGCAAACAGACAGACAGACAGACAGACAGAGACAGAGACAGAGAGGCAAAGAGAGAGACAGACAGAGACAGACAGAGAGAGGAGGAGGAGGAGGATCGAATGGAGCGAATTGACTCAGTGGTGCCTAGGTCACGAAGATATTTGAACTGGGAATATTGTAGGACTAAAGAGTTGTAAGTTAGCGATATGAATTTGAAGTGAATTCGTTACCTAAACGAATAATCACCTCTGCTCCCACTCATTACGCTACATGACTTTATACGTTGAAGATTATTAGTAAATTGAAGCCTACAATTTAATATTAGGCCTACATGTAAATTGAAGCCTACATTTTAATATAAAGCCTAGTAGGCCTATATCGCTTGTTGACCGACTTCTTTAAAATTATAGAGTCTCTAACAAGTTTCAACAGAATTTATTGCATTTAAGAAATTATTGCTTTTCACACAATGCCTGTCGTTTCTCAATACAAGTGCGTGTTCTTTGTAAAACAATAAAATGACACATAATTGCATTACTTAGGCCACTGTAGGCACAAGCTCAAGGTTATATTTTTCACACTAAATATTCACTTCTTCTTCCGCCAAATACAGCGCATGACTTGTAAGTTAAGGATGTAGCCTACATATACATATAGGCCTAAAATAATGTATCGCTTGTTTACCGAATTCTTCGAAATGCACTTCCAACAAGACTTAGTGTTGAATGAACTTACTGTACTCCCATTCAAGCAATTATTGCTTTGGACACAATACCTGTCGTTCAAACACACAGGCCTACACCACGTGACCAGAGCGGCTGGACTGTGGAATGTGGACTGTATTTAAATAGATGCAACTCATGGTTAAAAGTTGAGCATTTCCAGACTGTCCGACGAAACTCACGAAGATCCGCATCGGTTGCAAAGAATCGTCGAAGGTCTACACTCAGGTAATCGAACTTTAATTGTTAATGTTTAATAAGATAGTCTTGCCGTAATAATCGTATAATCACCAAAAGAGCGCCCACAGACATGGGCACCCACAGAATTGTTTTACAAGAGGGGAAAACTCAGGTGCTTGACTATTTCAACAATTAAATGAATTATGAACCTTTTCCTAGAGTTTATCCTAAATGTATAATTTCAAAATCTGAAACAATTTCCAAGAAATCATTTATGATGACTTATTGTAGGCCTAGGCCTACTTTCGTGAAGATTTTCCAATTTACACGATTTAAAGTTGAGGTTTCCCATTCCTCATAAAAAGTAGTTTCTGAAAACTGCAGACTGAACAGTTAACAGCGAGACGATTTTAATGGAAATGGAAGCCGCCTGCGGTCTCTGCCGATCACTTTATCTAAGAGCTCTCTTTTATTGGCGTTGAATTTTTCTCTGTGTAGCCTACACCTACGTGTAGCATGCATAACTCGGACAAACGGTCATCTGTCATTGTGGCTCTTAACCAGGTTTTCACGTGAGTTTATTGTGCTTTATCCGATGAATGCCTTTGCTGCCTCCTCTCTAAGCACCATTGCAACTCCTTCTTGATGTCTATCGTCCTGCCTTCCCGAGTATATTATCTTGTATCCATCCTTATCCAGCTCTCCCTCTCCCGTCCACCTAACCTCCATCTGAGATCATGTTGCTGGTTTAGTAGAATGTCCAGCTGTCCTACCGCGTATAGCGTTCTCACATTCCAAGTTCCGATGTATATTCTTCCTTGCAACCAAATAGGCGCCTCTTGCAAGGATTTATCTGGTTGACGACCTGAATGGCCTCGTTACATCCATTTCTACCCAACGCGGATCCTCCCTTCTTCTGGAGGGGGGCCCCGTTGACGTCGTTGCCCACTTTTGTTTTTGGTTTCGTCATCATGTAAAGGTTTCTTTGTCTTTTGTCAGATGGTGACCAATCCCCTCCTGGTAGGGTAAGGAGGCCGTTGGGTCTTGTAGAACCTCTTCCGCCCATAGGTGTCCTTCCCGAAAGGTAGGGCCCCATGTCATTTAGATCAATTCAAAGTAATGAATGGCAGGATCACATTTTTCAAGAAGAAACAAACAATTAACAAAGGAAAGCTTTGAATATCACCTTAACTAATGCGGTGTATAGCCTATACACAGAGTTAGGAGTGACTATTGACTTTCGATAGCGATGATTTTAGCTCAAAAGTGACCCCAGCCACTTTAAAGACAATCTAGACTTCTTAACTGTTATCATTGGCTTTACAGTTTCCAGTAAACATCACTATGCTGTCGGCTTGGAGAGCTTTGATTCTTGCGAGTACAGGGCTTATGCTCGCTGCCGCAAGTGAAGGAAATGTCGCCACTGGTGAGCTTAATTTACATCTTCAAGTATTTATAATCAGTGTTTAACCGAGAACTATCTCAGGAAAAATTTCCCCAGGATTTGTAGGATATTTCCTTCTATAAAAAGGAGAGAAAACAATAATATTGCTTTCAGGTATCGCTGATATTAAAATAAAAGGCTCTCACGAACATTTATAATATATTATTATATTATTTACAATTAAATTACAGGCCTAATAATAATGATTTTAATTAATATTAAAATATTATGACAGGCATGTGATATTGAGCATTTTATTATCAACTACTGAACTGTAAATATATTTTCCTCCAAATTTAAGAGATCGTACTTAGCCT
>JAQFXW010000522.1:0-18399 GCA_034693945.1 Dendrobaena attemsi
CGGCTGCTTAGGGGGGGCATAGAAGCCTCTGCCTGAAAGTGCTGGCCAACGTAAGAGGCAGGACTGGCAGGTGTTGGAAGGACACCTGAGCCTCCTGAGGACTATCAACGTACATTAGAGGGTAATAAATAGACCCACCGGCTTCCTCACCCTGCCGAGAGAAAACTGGTCACCACCAGGCAAAAAAGACCAAGAAACCTCAACACGGCATTTCGTATAGAGGTCTCATCGTCGGCACAAACGCCTGAAGGAAGAGAAGGAAGAATCAATAGTCAACATCTGACTATCTTTCGGCTACTTCTAAAATCATAACATTAACACGCATAGGCGATTATAGGCCAATTGGGTTTCGTGCGTTCTACTTTGATTGAAATTGGCGTACTGTAATATTGAACTGTATAATATACTTACGTCTGCACTCAAAAGCCAGTACACCGAGCTGGAATAAATATAAATATCTCATTAATAGGCCCAATACATGTCTGAAACATTAGTTTCGGTTACAGATTTAGCAATTGCACGATAGCTAGAGGTGCAGAATAAAATATGTGACCAATGGCCTCATTTTGTCGTTTTTACTTATGTTAAAATCAAAACCCTTTGATTATAGTAATGTAACGTAAATTTTAAAATTTTCTCTTCATTTAGCTGTTTCTTCGAAGCTTATAATACGACAAAATTAATGTATGGACCCTACAGGCCTAGTCACAGACAAATGACCAGGAAGCCCACCGTTCAGTTTTTATTTATATTTTTTTTATTAATTGACTTTATCTGATCTAAAGAAAAAGTTTGTTGACTTCTCGTAAATTTGACTTATATAATTTTCAGAATTCAAATACAGTCTCCATTGTAAATTGTCTTTCGAATGGATTAAAATGACGCTTGGTAGGCCTACTTACGGCGATAGTTTGTTCAGAGGACGTCAGATTGGCTCCGTTCGTAACCGTGAACCTGAATTCGAACGTATGACCAGGCAGACGATCCAGCCAACAGTTGTCAATGTCAACCGTCTGAGTGACGTTGTAGCAGTCACCGGATGGAATGCAGTAGCACGACGTATCACTCGCTGTACACGGTGGAACTACCAGCTAATGAATACATAACAGATCACATAATAGAGTTTCAGACATAGACTGCAGTTATAAGGATCAACCACGTTTTAATTTTACCGATAGGGCCTAGCAATTGCTTACAAGGGAAATAGGAATTGATTCATCTTTTCAGAGTAGACCCTACAATCTATGATTATTATGAAGACCTGGCCTATTAATTATTCTCATGCTTTCGTACAAGCGTGAAGCGTGTGAGGAATTAAATCGGTTGAGTATAACGGCATTCGTTTAATCAACCCACCAAACCAGATTTGCGGTCCTACACTTGACTTTGTAAGTAGTAGGGCCTACACAGACAATAATTTTAACCATGATAAACGGACGTATTTCAACCTACCGGGTTTTATAAAACGAAAAACGAAGCCTAAAGCACAAGGTCTTGCAGTTAGGCCCAGTCCTAGATAGGTAAGGTAAAGTCCAACCACGGGCCTTTCGACATTTAATACCCATTGCGATGCGCTCATTTCCTTTTCACTGGCCCTAAGCCGGCAATGGACGAATCCCAAGGTCCTGGACACGGGGCCGGTGTATCGCAGGATTTGCCGTTTCCGTCCCAGCTTACGCCGGTTTCAAATTATACTGCTTGGTGACAGAGGCACGTGTGCGCAGACAACTTGCCCAAGGTCGTTACACGGGATCGAACCGTGCATCGCCTGCTCCGTGAATCCTAGATAAGTCGCCTTAAATAACCCCTCCATGTCGCTTCATACTATGAGACCAACCCTTTTTCTTCGTCGAACCCTTGGAGGATCTCTTTTCTGGGGAACACTTGTACCAGAATAAATCTCATTCTTCAGCTTAGAATCGTAGATGCTGAATGAAATTTGTTGAATTCCGCTTGAAGTGTCAGAGACCTGAATGGACATTCTAGAACAACCAAGCGATCGACATGTACAAAAATAGTAACCAAGGATTTGAACAGACTATATAAACATGCAATACAAGTTAGGCGCACAGACTTTGCTAATAAATGCAACGAGTTGATCAGAATTTGAAATTGGTCGAATTTTGAAATAAGCTGAAACTATTAGAATTCGAAGCATATTAACCCAATAGGCAATCAATTTAAAAAGGCTATTACGATTTTCGAAATGCTTGCATAAAAATGGATAAACATTATTCAGGCAGAACGCCTTATTGGGAGCAACATACATAATTAATTATGGAACATAAAGAGGTAGATTTCATACAAGATAGCCTATAGGCCTATCTGAAGGTCGTACATTGGAACGCTGACCATGTGTTGCGCCACTTATTTCCGCCCATAAAGCCGAAACACACGACCTTTGTAGGCGCCCTTATATCACTTTGAATTAGGCTACTTGTCAAAGATAAAAAGAACTTTATACGTCGGGTCATATACAGAACTTGTTCTAAGCTAAGTTAGCCATGACTACAACATCTCTTTGGACGTGCTGGGTCGGGAGCGTCTCTGAGGCGGAATACAAATTTCCAAATGAATGAATGAATAGGCCTAACCCAAACTTCCTTTCTCTCGTACTGCCTCTGTGGTGTTTTGTAAGTGGTTGCGGTTTGTCGACCAAATTGCCAATAAAACTATAATTTATTTATTTATTTATTCACACATTTCTATACCGCCCCTTCAAGTTTCTTACTACTCTGAGGCGGTCCCGACTACAGCCCGGAGGTGTGTTGGAGTTTACACGCCGAAGCGCAATGAGTAATTGTGAGTGAAGAACTTGCTCAAGGTCCTTACGCGGCGGGTGGGATTCGAACCTGCTACCCTTCGGTTGCAAGGCGGCGACCTTCACCACTACACTACCGCGCCTCACATAATGTTTATATATGTCTTAATAATGCTTGCTCACTATTCACCAGTCATATTATTATAGTGGGCATAGTCCGCGGATAGCAACTCTTCTGCAATGTGGTGCAATTTCATTCCACAATTTTGCATTTCTGTCCTGACTGAGATTTGAACCCTAGACCGCTCAATCGACAGTCCAGCAAGATCTTTCTCGTTACCTTGACGTTGACTCGTCGACACTGTTGGCCGTAAACTTGGCATCTTTAACATCAGGCGGTGTTCGGTCGACGCCAATAACGAATTTCTCAGTTAGGTCGCCTACAGCATCTGCACCCTGCAGCCAGATGACAATCGTATTTCCATCAGACAGATTAGTTATAGGCAGTGAATATGTCTCTTTCGTAGCGTTTAGGTAAGTCCAATTACTCGCCACGAGTCCCTTTCCTCCGCTTTTCCGGTCGACCACGTATGCCACTCCATAGGAGACGATTCCGCCGGGCATTGCAGTGACCGGATCGATTGAGCGTCGACCGTATTTCGTGTGGTATCTGTCGTCAATGGCGTTTGGTATGTTCCACGGTTGAGCAGCGTATCCCCAGGAACCGTCGAACTGCGAACTGCTGGAGAAATGTCCCGTCCACACCAAGGTCAGTGGAATGTATCCTCCGTTCTGTGGGTCATCGAACTTAGTTATCCACTTATAACCACTTGCTGGGTCTGCTTCCATGATGTAGACTGGTTTGTTTGGATCCGTAGTCAGTTTTGAATCCTTGTCAAAGATGAAGAGTTTTCTGGCTTTGGCGGTGTTGCCAGCCTGATCTTCAACGGTCAACTCAATGGAATAGACACCAGATGCTGTACAAACATAGGTGAAGGTGTTTTGATTGGACGGAATGTCCGATTGGATGAGCGGTGCTCCAACATTCAGCAGAAGATTCTGAGAACCAGGCTGCATGAAGTACAATTCAACGTGGAAATTGAAAATTCCTGACCCGTCGTCTGTCCAGTTGTAGAACGTCGCTTCGATGGTCGGATTCTATATAAGATATGTACATTACGAACTGCTGCTATCAATACAATTTAGTGTTTCTCTTAATAGTGAATCAAATAAAGGAAAACAACATCAGCTGCGCTGTGTATACTTTTTAGACCATCGTTTCAATGATTGAAGTGTCGATCTAAAAAGTATATAATTATGTCAGGCGAAGTTATCAATTGATGACCAATTGATGTTTTATTTACAATAATAAGAGAATCTAGAATAATAAATAATTTATGATTATTTACACTTCTATATAAGCGCCCGCCGTTGCTGACTCTGAGCGTACGAGTCAATTGGGAATGGATTTTCTCATATTTTGCGTAGCTGTCCTGACTTGCAATATTTTATTAAATAAGAATTCAACAATAGATATTAGCTACTTTAATCAAAAATACTTTGATCTTTCTAATGGACTACGAGAATATACAAAAGCTTTAATTAACATAACACAACAAGGGCTTTAACTTGTTTATAAATAAGACACGGGTTTCAAGCTGCTTATGAGACGCGTAGTTTGTGTGAAAAACGCTGTGGATTGACCAGAGGCGCCATAAATAGTCATGGCTAGCTAACTTCCTCTTAAAAACCATGACGGTATTATCATCGAGACGGTTCAACAAGTCCTGAAGCAAAAATACTGAGACTTGAACCGTCTTAATAAGGTACATAGGCCCCACAATTATGTGATATCGATTAAAGCAATATTGTACAACAGAACAGTGAGTTCTACTCTAATGAAAACGTGAATTCAATTGCACAACAAACCGTCGTGATATCTTGTTCCAAATAAATCGCAAATATCTGGCAGTCGTTGTTTGGATTGCTTAGACAGTGAACCGGAGACATGAGGTCGAATTTGAAGAGCGCACTTCGGGTGATTGGCGTTCCAGTGAAGTATTGCGGTGGAAAGGTGCTTCCAAAGATAGTCGGTGAGTTCGCGCCGTCTTTATGTCCTCCGAGTTGCGAAGAGACGTCCACTCTAAACCTGCACATATGAAATCGCCACAACCCGTTAAAAGATCGATGCATTTCCAAGCGTTCACTTTAATTAATACTGCCGACCAAAACAAGTGACTATAGAGAATCTCAAGTTCTCAGTCGTTTGCAAACTGTTCGTGATCTAGCCCCCAAGACTTGCCCAAGTAGGTCTATTCTTCGTGGTAGGCCTACCTTTCTCTTACTCGGATTCCAGTCTTCACTTTGAAATTACTCAGCCGCGCAATAATTAGCAACGGCACGTCGAAACAGGTAATAATAATCAACGAAACGACGATCAATTAGAAAACTGAATAGTGACAAACGTTTGATTGTGGACAGGTGTCGCTCCGAAGTTAGCCCAGTCTCTCGGAACCTCACAGTTTACTGTCACCGGCGGGTTGTCCCGATTTGCAGTTGAACAGGACGTCTGAACTGGATCTGTCAATCAATACACGATCGAATATCAAACTGCAGGACATTCTGTTAATTGAATGCGTTCCTATACGAAATTTACTCAAGGTATAGTGTGCTGGATATGACGTTAAACTGCATCTGGTTATGGGTTAACCTGAAAACCTAGGACCCTGGACAGCAGTGGGGCTCCTGTCAATGAATGGCGAAGGAGGTACACATAATTATACCCAACGACAACCGTTGAACTATGACGAGGCGCATGCTGGGTTCAACCTGGCACAACGGCAAGTCAATTGCGACCGATCAACCCACTTGATCTTACCACGTCAGTGTGACGAGCTGACTGGGACACTTTAGCCTAATAAGTGATGGGCTCCATCGTGCGACGCTCCCCATGTAGTAGTAGGCTGATGCTGCTGATGATGATAGGCTACTCATGATATTACACCTCCATTCGACTTCTTCTTTTCTCTCTTCCATCAGCGCTGTGCTGACGATGAGGTCTCTATTTATGGAACTGCCTCCCTTCGGAGTTACGGCTGCTCCCTAGAACTCGCTCTGGCCTGTTCTATGGTTGGCTAAAACTGTTCTTTTTGACCGTGCTGGAGTCGGGAGCACTTCTGAGTAGTCCAGCTTTAAGAGGTGCTATATAAATTCTCGAATGAATGAAAGGAATATTAGACGTCTCCACATCTCACTATTCCGGATTAGATCAATTGCTCTTAATGTCAACGCCCTTCTCTTCCAGATCTTCTCTGACATTATCTGCAAGGCCGCCGCGCCGCCGCTGGTCTTTTGTCGTCTATCCTCACCAAGTGGCCAAACCATCTGACATTTAAAGGGTATGTTTTCCCAGTAACCAAGATTATGCAAAATGCGCATTTTAAACGACGATCATAGGTAATCAAAGCAAAATATCAGCCCTCCTCGTCTTTCAATTAAATATATTGAGCAACAAAACTGCCTAAGTTCCTAGTAGCAGTTTTTTCCTCAGCCTGTATTTGACAGGCTGAGGAAATTAATTTTTTCCTTGGTTTGTTTGATAACATACAATCGTAATCGCAGTTTCAGAACTTCTAGAGCGCTATTCGAATGCAAAGAGCAGAACACGAGCCAATTCCCGAGCGCTGCGTCGAATCAGAAGCGTTGTCCAGAGGCAAGTTCTTGGTGGTCAAGGGTCGGAATGTCAGGAGGCCAGAGGAGGCAGAAAGCTGTTTAAGGTGGATGTCGTTTGGGACGATACGAGTGCTTGAAGAGATGAGACTTCAATTTAGAATGAAAAGCACGAGGGGTGCTCGGTAGAGGAGACTGAGGCAGATGACGGTGAATGGCTGGTGTTGATGACAGAGGACCAGAAAATGTGTGGAGTTCATCGGGCAGCAGTGTATCTTAAAATGTTCAGTTGCTTGAGTCGACCTATTTTCCACTTACTTCCAGGTATTCCCGAGAATGATACGGCGAAGCTTGTATAGCTGACTCCAATTGGAACAGGCGAATTCTGTACAAACGACGCGAATGTACGATCAGGTAAACTAAAGGGTTGGACATAATTCGATGTCCATTTCACTTGCACCTTCGAAAGAGTCTGCACGCTTATCCACGTAGTCGTAGTTGTTTGAGGGTCAATACCGGCAGCTTCGCAGGCGACTTCCTTGAAAAGAGCCGTTGAACTGTTGTAGAGCTGCACTTGACAGACGCTTATGTCGGGAGTTTTGACAACTGTTTTAATAAGCAAACACGACAGTTTAATTACTGCATCCTAGAATAGCTCACGACTGACTGCAGATTAAAATTTATGGCCTGTAGGATTATCTATTACCTTGTAAAAGTGCGAAAGGCGTATATAATAGACTTACATAACACTTTAAGGCTTTAATCCAATTGACAAAGGGACCTAGATGTGGTACTACGTTCAAAAGCAGCTTGCATGCCCAGAGCAGTGAAAACAGTGGAAGAAGTACTTTATTGAAGCTCGTGTAAATTCCGCACAAAAAACTATAGGCTTAAAGTATGTAGCCAAAAATGGCTAAAATGCATTAAAGCAAGCCTATCGTCAATAGCGAAACGTAGATATGGATATTAAAGAAACATTTTGCAGTAGCAAACATTGTCTCAAGAATTGTCAACCATGGAAATGAAATGAATTGGGTCTATTATAATTTTCAGTTCCCGAATTCTTGGAGTCCATCGGCTACACTGAGTTTATCTAAAGAGTTACCTTGTAATCCACTCAATCAATGGGCGTAGACTAGACATGCATAAAGAATACTATAGAATACCATACTGTGTACTTACTGGTGAGACAGTTTGTTCCTGAAAATCCTGCTGGACAAGTGCACGATGAGCCGCCGACACATGAACCAGGATAGCAATTCATGTTTGCATCACATGGAACTATCGAACAGAATCGATACAACAAATTGTGAATAAATGGTGCCTCTAAATTCTGTATATAAATTTGAGCTGATTGATTGATTGAAATACCTCGACGATTGTCTCTTTTGGCCATTTAGTTTTTTCTAAAATCAATCTGAAGCTAGTAGTAGGTCTAATTAGAATAATTGAAAATGGGCACTATGAGTTTTTTCGACATGATCTTTATTGTCATGATCAAGGTGACATCAATTACAATAAATAAAATTTGACTTGACTTGGCCTGGCTATAGTAAATGAGACCGCAGTATCTTAAATTAAAAATCTGCTACCACGTTGAGACAACTTTATTTGGGCTACGCTGACCTAACCACACAAACACAAATCCACCATTCTGTAATCAGTTATAGTTAGCATGTTGCGTTAAAACAGGAAGAAGGAATGAATAAATAAACAAAGAATAGGTCAATACGTAAATGTAAATGTAATATAAATGTAATGTAAATGTAATGTAAATGTAATGTAAATGTAATGTAAATGTAATGTAAATGTCATGTAAATGTAATGTAAATGCAATGTAAGTGTAAATCTCAATGTATATAGCGCCCATCAAAGAAAACTCAATAGGAGCACTTAAGGCCCAATGGCGCAAGGCCATTAGCAAACAATAATCTTCAGGCGCCGGCGAAACCCGTAAGGAGATAGAGAGAGAGAGAGGAGCTTCTGCTTTTGGGCAAGAGGAAGGTGGTTCCAGGCTGAGGGACCGCAGACCACGAAGAGGTAGCAATATCTCGTAAGTAAACCACATTAAATAATTAGCCTAAATGAATTAAAAGTTCGTTTTTTAATTATATGACTATATGAAAATATAATTTTTATGATGGTGTATGTTCTTAAATGAATTTAAAGTTACTTGTTGGTTGGCCTAAAGCCACTAACCAATAACCTACTATTATCATTCGCATAATTACAATAGGCTTATTATGACGACGTTTGTTCCTGTGATATGTACAGGGTGAACCAAAACAATAACCCCCCTACGTTTTGTCCAAATATTTTGATCAAAAGTAGGAATATTTAAATAAAACTTTATAGGCTAAACAGCAGTTCATATTTACACGTAACTGCCAAATTTCACATAAATATTTCAAACACAACAAAAGTTATTCAACTTTTAGTGACGTCACCCACTGTTTTTTGATTCTTTAAAAACGTTTGACAGTCTGTTGTTAATGTATTTTCGCTGAAAGAAGATATTTCTTAATAAAGTTCCACACGCATAAAGGTAGTTCAGATTTACATATAGGGACCAATTTTTATTGAAATATCTCAAGCACAAGAAAAGTTGCAGCACGCTTTTTGGCAAATATTTGTTGCATTACACGTTTTAAAATCATCAGAATACAGTAGGTGGACTCATTAGAAGTGCTGCAACTTTTGTGTCGTTTGAAATATTTCAACACAATTTGGTCACTGTGCGTAAATAGGAATTACCTTCAAGAATGTAAAATTTCATTTGAAACAATTTACTTTTGGCAGAAATAATAACAATAAACTGTTTAGCATCATTTGTACCATCAAAAGACGGTGGGTGACTTCACTTAAAGTTGAACAACTATTGTTATGTTCGAAATATTTCGATTAAATTTGCCAGTTGTATGTAAATATGAACAGTCTGTAATATTATTTAAAAAAATTCCTACTTTTGACGAAAATATTAAGAAAGAACGTAGGGGTTACTTTTTTGGTTCACCCTGTACAGTGCCGATGCTGTACTTACCAGATTGACAACCACCGCCTGTGGATACACATCCACATGTATCTGGAGCCGTGCAGATTTTGCCATCAATGCACGGCGTACTACAGATGGCTGGAGTGACAGAAATACAATAGAAAAGTCTGAGAGGTAAAAAGAAAGCAATCAACTTCGAAATGTAATTTAAGCTTAACTCAAATACAAATATAGGATAGCTTCTATAAGAAATTTTTGCCAAACTTCAGCACACGACTCTCTCCAAGTGTTTGCAAGATTCTATCTGTCTTAGAGACTCGGAGTAGAACAACATATCAGTTGGCACAGGAGGGGGATAGATTTAGATTGTGATTCAAAAATAGAAAATGAAATTTAATAAGGCAAAACTAAAAAACAGGGATTGAATAATTTATATGGACATTCTGAGAAAGAAAAATAGTAATTGTTTACACTAGACCTAACTCACAATAATAAGTCAAAATGGAGCATCGTCAATCCATAGGGTCTATAGCCTACTGCCGGTTTCAGATAGTGCCAGACTCAAGTCTACACAAAGGAGGAGGGAGACGCTTTATCGTAATAGGACTAACTGGACATCATTAAGTAAAACTACGGAAATCAGTTGCATTTACTGCACTATCACTGAAATCAGTATCATATACTTACGAACGTCGCAATTACTTGATGACCATCCAGTCTGGCATTTAACTCCCTGACGTAACACTGATTCCAGAACGACATAACACTCATTCCAACTGAGATAACAACACAGCATGATTATCTGACTGGAGTCTTCGAAGTAGGACGAGGTAACACATCCAAAAGCAATAGACGTGAATGTCACTTTGATGTTAATAATTATACTACAATGAATCTACAGGGTGATTCATAAAAAATGATCCCAGGGATGTTTTGCTAATATATCGGTCAGAAGTACGAATTCGCAAAAAACTATTTACAGACTGAAAGGCAATTCATAATTACGTACAACTACCAAATTTCACCAACATATTTCAAACTGAACAAAAGTTATTCAACTTTTAGTGACGTTACCCTACGTTTTCTGATGATTCAAAACGTTTATCAGATTTTTGCCAATATTTCAGACAAAAATGAAAAGGTAATTCATAGTGTCATTTAACCATCAGATTTTATCGAAATATTTAAAATGTAACAAGTGTTACAGCACTTTTGACGAGAACACCTTCAGTATTCTTATAAATCAAAAGTGTAGCATAACAAACGTTAAAAAAGAAAGTGTTGTAACATTTGTTGCGTTTGAAATATTTTGAGAAAATTTTTACGTTACAGGCCTATACGTTATAAGTAAGTATGAACTACCTTTAAGCTTGTGAAATTTCATTTAAAAAATGTTTATATTTTGCGGAAATATTATTTAGTGGCAATATTAGCAAAAACCTACTAAACGTTTTTGAACCATGAAAAAACAACAGGTTACGTCACTAAAAGTTGAATAACTTTTGTATTGTTTAAAATATTTTGGTAAAATTTGGCAGATATACATGAATATGAATTGCCTTTCGGTCAGTAGAATTTTGTTTATGAATTCGCACTTTTGACTGAGATATTTAACAAAAACGGGGGAAACGATTAACTATAAGATGATTAACTATAAAATGATTAATTATAGAAATGATATAATTGTGATGAGTTAATAGAATGACCTGTTAATGCAAACTTACTAATTATTCCAGCAGTTATAGCCCCACCACCAGCCGCCGCACGCAACTGAAGATCTCTGTACACAGTACTGCCTGGATTCAGTGGCGTAGAACGTGTATGTGTCATAATGGCTAAAATGCAGTTCGAAATGAAACACGAATAATTGAATAAATAGGTCTAAATATATGTAAACAATGCCTGATAGACATAACTGAATAGAACTTATATATAAGGTGTAAGTTGTTTCGAAATAGGATTACAATCGATATATCTGTATGGATCAGAATGATGGAGTGATGGACAACGCGATAGCAAAATGAGAAGAGAATTCTAACCGTAGAAATGAGTTGACTACGGAAGATTGCAGGGATTCAACGTTTACAGAAAATTAGAAACGATCGATGACATAGGACAATCGTTAGGCGTTGAAACAACTCTGATGGACATAGCCGTTCAATGAAGAACACTATGACGGTTCGGACATGTTGGGAGAATGTACTGTTTGCACAATCTCACATATGCACTGCATGCAATATTCGAAAGAAAAAAGAAACAGAGGCAGAGACCAAGACTACGCTGGATAGACAATGTATAGAGATGTCATAGCGTCACTTGGACGAACATCGAGAAGAGCAATTGACTTGACGGATGACCAATGAAGATCGAAATCATTTATAATCCGTAGGCCTACTCATCGCCGCCAAAATGGCTTCAGCGTCAGTAACTGATGATGATAATAACGTAGTACAGGCCTACTGTAATCATTATTATAAAGTTGTGTTCACTTATTACTAATTATGTTAATGTTAAAATAGAGGCAATAATGTGTTTGGAACGTTATAATAGTTGCTTAATTTAATTTTTGTTTTGTTTATTAGTATATTCTCCAAATTTAAAGATAACTTGAGAGATCGATATTATTGTAGAACTAATTCTACATCTCGCCATAGTCAACATCTCAAGCTATTAGGCCTACTATTGCCAGTAAGGTAAGGTAAATCGATTTTGTATAGCGGCTTTATAAGGCCTCGTCCCCATGGGTAAGATCTTTCGCCACCGCTCGCCAGATTGAATGAACGTCACGCCATTTAGGTCCCCGTGAACGGACCGTGCTAGGCCGAGACTTTTAAATCTCTGAATGTCCGCCGGCAGCGAGGCTCGAACCGGAGTTGACGAAACAACCGGCCGGCTCGCCCCCGATGTAGCTAACTGGGCTAGTACAGTAGAGATAAAATTAATAACGACATCAAGTAAGGTTAGACTAGTAACTAGTGCCTTTCCCAAATGAAGAGGCAGTTTACCTGACAGTTGCTGCTGCACTGAGAGACTCGAATGCGTTCATCAGTAGCAACAGTAGAAATATAAAAGTGGTCGTGTAAGCCATTTTGGTTCAGCATCCGATACTCAAAGGACTTCCCTCAGATAACACACGTTGTGTTCTGTCACAAACTCTAACTGTAAATCAGAGACAGAGTGAACAGCCATCACAAAAAAAATTGAGATTTCAACAACGCAATGGGTTTAGTTATGTAGACAATTCATCAACCAACAGTAGTCTGCATATGTTTATGCCTATAATTCTACTAAGAATTAGAGTACAGATTTTCGAATACCCGGCAGAATGTCTACGACTCTCATGTAATATAGCAGAGATCGTAGACTCTACCATCGATTAGGCCTATAATATATTTATTTATTCATTCATTCATTTATTCGCCCATTTCTATTTCGTCCCTTCAAGTCCGCTGCTACTCAGTGGAAGTCCCCACTACAGCCCGATGTGTCGGAGTTAACAGCCGAAGTGCCACAAGCATTGCGAGTAAAGGACTTAGATTCTACTACTCTAAAGGTACAAAGAGTCACCGGCCATCTACTCTCGACTGCAATGTTTAGTGAAGACCTTTCTCGGTCATTAGTCGTGTTTTTCCAAAGAACCCACATGTCAGCCAAAACAGAACTATCAACTAATCTCTTTTAAATAATTTTCGACTTTTGCAAAAATCACTCACCCACCCAATTCGGAATTTTCCCTATTTTCACAAAAAACTTTCCTCAATTTCGTGGATTGAGCCTTTACTCCAAGACTTCTATTGGGTAGACGCCCTTGGGCCTAGCTAGGTTTATCAAGGGCATTAGCATCAACTGCCGATACCATTCATTTCGCGACGCTCGGTAGAAAGAAATAATCTCCATGCATTGTCCTCGTCAGATTTTTATCCGCGCTGTTCACTAGACCTACATTTACGCTATTTACATTTGCATTATTGACATTAGCTTGAGATTTCGAGCAGGATGTAAAATGGTTGCGTCTGTGAAGTGCAGCGAGATGCATTATGTAAGCAGTTTTAGCATTTTGGCTCTTTCTCACAGGAATCAGCAATTGAATTATAGTTCTGTGATGTAGAGTTGTAAGCCCCTAGGCCTAAGCATGCAATATGGAAACCCAGTTGGCTGCATGGTAGGTTGCCAACCTGACAGCTTAAAATACTCTGTCGTAAGCCGAAAGATATATTATACTATGCATTAGAATGATAAGAATTTCCCTTATAGGTTGCACATGGATGCACGGCACTGCAATGATTGCATGTTCTAGTTTGTCAATATTATGCTATTGTGCAGCCATGTGTAACAAGAGCTTACACGAGAAATTTTAAGATTAATGCAATGCATACGTGAAAACATTTATGGAAAGTAGTTTTCCGCCGATCAGGAAGTCATCGTCGCGTGATAGCCTAAGCTATGCATGGCTCCAAGTTACAAATCCACCTCAGGCTATATGACAATTCTGTGAGATTAAAAACACTAAGTGGGGAAATTCCAGCGATTTTCTTTCTTGTTCGTTGCCTCGTGATGTTTACAGACAAAATAAAATACCTGGTACTTGGGCAGATGTTTTATGAGAACTGCATTGTATTTACAGACTTCTAAAGCGCCTTTCTCAATAAGACCTAATCCCACCAGAACCGTGACTAGGATGGGCAGAGGATACGGGGTGACACCATTTATGTCTAACTAATTTTATTGGCAGCTATTTCGTTATATTGTGAGCTTCAATGATTATTGTTAACCGATTGTTAACCGTCTTTATACCGAAGCAACCCTCTGAGACTGAAAATGAACTTTTCATTGAAATACAATTATTTTTTCGTTGAAACTGTTAGAAATTTTTCGACCACATTCAGTGAAAAATCACGCCCGCCAAAAATTCTGTCTACGCTTCTGGACATTAGGTCTATAGTAGGCTACACCCAGCTAAGATCACGAAGCATTGTAAAGTCAATGAGCGAAGGTCAGTCCAGGGCAAATGGCCTACTGCTTGTAATTGTAATTGCAAACTTGCATTTATAAAGCGTCTCTTACAGTAGGCCTAAGTGGAAGCCAACGAAGCTGTTTAGACATGAATATGCACGGAGATGTGATCGAGAAGAGGTCTGGAGATTTATTTACGCAGAAAAACTATTAACCGTTATAATAATTATGGTTAATTGGTCATAGGCATATAATAATACAAATATATTGTTGATTCATTAATTCATAATTTATATAGCACTTCTTCAAGGCAACACTTCTCACCGTAGAACTAAGACAGCGTCGGCCTGGTGCAACAGAAGTCGAGCAGCAGAGGTTAAATAGGCCTAACAATTAACAAAGACCTCAAATCAAGAGCAATAATGCGGTACGTGATACGTTGATGGAGCGGGAGCCAGTGGCACACGCCTAGCATGTAGCCCGAGACTTGGCCAAAGTATCCTAGTAGGCATACGAGCGGAAGTCTTAATTCCCGATTATTCCAACAGCTTATTCTAAAAAGTAGCAAAACAGCTTAACAAACTATCTTTGCAGCAAATTAATATACAGTTCGAACTTTGACTCGATGGCCGACGATTGACCGTGTAAGCAATAAGTGCGGAGTTGTTTTGGTTTTAAGTGCAACATTCAACAATCTCGAGTGCGTTGCGCCTATTATGCAGGATGTTCTGTAGAGGGTGTAGCCTACATCGTGTCTAAATATAATATAGCCCACTCTAGAGTTCGTTGCACCTAGGTCTTATGTTCTCTAGACACTAGAGTAGGCCAACGTTGTGCAAAAGGGTAATAATAATAATCTACCCAAGAGTAAGTCTGCGTTGTGCATAGGCCTAAGGGCAGTGTTCTAGTTGTTCAAAATGAACTGAGGGGTCAAGAATTGAACTCTCGGAGGCATATATTGTAAACCCAAGAAACCTGATGACCTTTTAAAGTCGTTACTTGTATTTCTCAGCAAAAATCTCCTACGCAGTCCAAATTATGTCCTTTGTAAAACAAAAGAACAATAATGCCTTTTTCTATAGTTGTCACTCGTACTTCTCGGTAAGAAATCGTAACTTTTCTACGCAGGCGAGCTTCATCTCCATTTTCTCCCCTCTTTTCCATTTTCGCGGTCCAAAGAACTGGCGGGTTCAAAGCTGACCCCTCAAACCAATTTAGTCACTTAAGTAAGACACGGCGTCGTAACGAGGGGGTTCAACCACTCTGATATCCGGACATCTAAACACTGCATAAGGGTACTAATATGTAGGCCACTCTAGATTAGGTCTACGTACGTTGCTCCTAATGGTATTTATAATGTAATCTACGCTGTATCCGGATGAAAAGTAGCCCATAAACATTTCTCAATAACTTCTTGAAAACTAAACCAATTGCTATAAAACTAAATATTCAGTATCCTACATCATCTTTCAATAATGCTGACAACTATGAATTATATTGACGCGTGTTTACATACTGAAGAAGATACAATTATTGCGGATAGAAAATTAAGGGTTATGGTGCGAATAGGTTTGTGAATGAATTTTCGAACAGAAATTGGTGTCTTTCGTCTTTGAAAAAGCTGAGGAAGAAGATTGCTGCGTCTATGCGACGCAGCAGCAGCTGGAACAGCAAAACTTGAGTTCCTGCTGAACGTCTCCTTAAGTTAAGACCCGTTCACACTTATCGAAGTCATTATAAGATATCGTGTTAATTTGGCTACTGATGATGTTTGTAATAGTTCAGGCAAATTGTAAACTTTTTGACCAAGTTGTGATACTTTTGCTAGGGGTGGGGCTACTTTTTATCCGGACACAGTGTAGAGTACGCGTTAACTTATTTATCTGCTCCTGTGCCACACCGACATTCCGGCACCTAATAAATTAGGGTGACCATACGTTCCGGTTTTCCGGGATTTGTCCCGGTTTTTTCTGAAGTGTCTCGGTGTCCCGAAAACTTTTGTGAAAGAGCAAAATTGTCCAGGTTTTTGACAAGTGAGACTACTAGCAGAAAAACTTATTACTTTTGTAATCATTACTCGTATTTTATTTCTTCTCATTTCAGCCACATAAAAACTGATGACCAACTTTTAGTCATTAATCATTGATTTTCGCGTCTCAATCAGCGATACAGTATTGTGCGTCCTAGCATCTGTAACTCCAAAATGTTGAAGCTGAACTCCAAAAAATAAGGATGCGGTGTCCATGAACGCCAATCATTTCGTGAATTGACTCCCAAGATAAATTAACGATGTATCCATGGACTCAAAAATAAAACGACGCTAAAATACCGTAGGCCCTATATCACGTAATATTGTATTAAAAGAACGTCAAAATCTCGCGCTCACGCGCAAATGTTTTCCTCAATCCAAATCGCGTCCAAACTTCACATAAATACCACCTTTAGTCACTATAGTCTATAATAACAGTCTATATAGGAAGTTCGTAATCTTTACTGATACGCTATACGTAGTCTTACTACTGCATAGGCCTACAATAGAGGTAGCGAAACATGCTTAGAATATTTAACCAAAAGGGTCCGAAAGTGTCCCGGTTTTTCACGGCCAAGAAATGGTTACCCTATAATAGATTAATTCTTGCCTAAAGATTTTAACGGCCAGTGTTTAAGCATTACAGTGAGACTTAGCGAAGATATGCGGCGAAATTTACTTTAATATTCGTAAACTACTTATAAGAGATCTACAAGAAACAATTAAAATTATCATTGACTCATTTCTGTGGGCTATTAGTCTAATCAATCAATTGCAAAATTAGCGAGTTCAATTGACTAGTCAATTAATTAGTCACAGAATAAACAAATTCAATTTGAGGTTCATGTATAGCCTAGTCTTCATAGAAAAGCCAGTTTCTCGGAGTGAGATTTTTTTAAATCGATAGTTTGACAAACTTGGCACGGGTCCACAAAATAATATGCATGTAGACAAGCTTACATGTATAACACAATGGTTCTGTAGACCGTGAAACTGTCGTATTTCCGATCGCTGAACTTAATGTCGTTCTATCGCTTCTAGTTTACAATGCCTTCATAGCGAAGATGATCAATTCAGTCTATATATACACCTCAGGATTAGGCCTAAGCTTACGTCATGTAATTTTGTGCTCTCTCATTTTATTGAGCTCCGGCCTATTAGATCCTTCAGGAAGTGCTGGGCTTTAATTTACAGAATAAAGGCTGAATAGTTTTGAGCCGTGGTTATGTTCGGCAGGTCCATACAGCTCAGAGCGACAATAGGCTTAGCTTTTGAAGTTGTATTACTGAGGCGATGGTGGATTGAGTGAGCGATCAACTGGAACCATACAAATTATTTGCGCGCCAAATTTTTTAAACGGTCACTACTCAGAACCCAGGAAAATAAGACTAATTTTGTGGGTATAGGCATAATAATGTAAATAGTCATTATTGTTGTCCAAAATGCACTTGAATTATAATTACAAGCCTGTACCTAATAGCGAAAAGTATTTCCTGCTGACAACAAACATTAACTGTTGAACTGAGATTGGAATGTACTTGATATGAATTCATTGAATTGTAGGTTCATACATGTATATTGGCACTGTGCTTTAAATCAACGTATAGATAGGTATGGGTCCCAACAAGTAAGAATCTGGTCTTTTATTTGAAGATTTCTTCTGATATTGACCTACTCCTAATTCAGATAGAGACCTAAACCTCATCTCAACCAACTGCAGATGACTAATGACACTAACCAGAGGCGTTACCTGCAGACATAATGTTAAAATCTAATTAAAAAGTATAATTTTGCATTGAGAGAAAGTAAAAAAATTCTGTTGGATGTAGTTTTGAACCTCCTTCCCCATGGCGTCTCGTACTATACTAGTCAATCAATCAATCAATCATAATTTATATAGCGCCCCTTCAAGGTTTCAACTCAGAGGCGCTCCCAACCCAGGTCGTGCGGAAGAAAACAGTTTTAAGCAATCCTTAAAACGGCGAAGGAAAAACC
>JAQFXW010000523.1:0-18375 GCA_034693945.1 Dendrobaena attemsi
CCATGTGTTCGCTCTGAAATTCTTTCTGGCAGTCTATCCTTCTCCCTATCTCATCTCAAGACCATTCTCTTTTCGCGTGGCCTTGCGCACTGGAAGCGCTTCTGAACGGTTGACCCTACGAGAGGCGCTATATAAATGTTTAGATACGATACGCGCTATTAGCCGGACCTTGGCGAATGGGAAACCGCATGCTTGTGGCGGTGGGTCGCGAGGGCTGGCAGATCTGGTTGTTCGCAGACAACCGAGATGTGGCTTTAAAAAGTGGGTTATCACTTTATTCTCCATTAAAAAGTGGGGTATCACCTTATTCTGTATTGTAGAAAATAAAGTTTTACCCCACTTTTCAGACTAACGCCCAAAGTTAGTTAGGCCTAGTGGTCTTAAAAAGTGTGGTATCCTACCAATTTATTAGGCTATCTACACTGTCCTTTCTCGCATGAAGAGCTTCGGTACATAAGTTTCTGCTTCTCTCGTCTCTTCAGCTCTCAAACTCTGTAATCTTCGAATAATCTAAACACGTGCTGAGTAGGCTATAATATTATGCTCTTTGGTACGAAAGAAATTATATCTCCACAAATACCACGATATCTCATGGCTCGCCACTTCCAGCTTGTCCTCTCTGCTGCAGCATTATACACCAGAGAATTTTATCTATAGCCTATAAGTTCTTTGTATGCCTACTATGCAAGACCTCAGTCAACGATTTCCAGCCTGTTTAGTCGGTCAGACTTTAAATATAGGCTTATGGGCTAGCACCAGAAACCAATGTAGGCCTATATTTGCCTTGCCCTGGAAGCAGGTCCTAGAAAGCTCATCCCAGACGATCGATAGACACAGCCTACTAAAATGTAGAATTTCGTGAATGTTAGCAAGAGATAGAAACCTACAGCTCTTTCGCGTGTAGGCCTAGTTCCAAGCTTATAGGTTGGTTCTTGCTTTGAACGTGAATCGACGCCATACAAGAACACCCGGCCGAAGGGAATAAACCAGCTTCTTGCTGGGATTCGAAGGACAGCGAAAACTGCTACTATCAATATTCTATTTCACGCATCTGGGATTGACGGCCGCGGAATATTCGACGCCTTAGACACGAGTGACGCAGTAATCCCCTTTGAGCCGCACTCCACTGCCGCTGCCGATAGAGTAGGCGCACGCACGGACCACTAGAAGCGGGAGAGGGATTTTGAGAAGATTAAGAGGGATATAGCGCTGCTGCCAATGACAAATATTACTTCTGCCAATATCACCAGAATTGCTCAACGTTTATTACCTTTCTCACACACAAATCATGGCCTATTGAGCAGTACGTTTTTCACGAAAAACATAAACAATTCAAAATCACGTTTTGCAAAATCATGCTGTTACGAGGTCAACAAACTAGGCCTACAACTCGGCCTACAGGCTACAGGTTTACTTGAACTTTGAAAATAGTTATTTTAAAGTTGCTAAAAAAAATAATCAGGCCTAAATAACATAATCAGGCAAACTGTCCAATAAAGGCCAACTATTGTACCAATCAGTCCCAGTAGACATCTATAGTTCCCTCACCTTCTTGTAGGCCCTATAGGGCAAGGGCTATCAGTGGCAAACTGTCAATGTCACAATCCTTGTGCGTTATTTCATTGGGCTTATGCGACTTATCCCATACATCATCCAATTTAAACAACTGGTGTCGATCAAACAGTCACCGATGCATACTTGCACATAATTATTTAGTGTGAGAAATATGTCGTATTTCTATATTGAAATTTGAGAATTGTTCGAGTCATATTATGTCTTAAAGAACTTGATCAACACTCAATATGAATGTGAATATGCAAGAGAGCCCAACGAAATGTTTTGAAAAATTGCTACAATAGCAAAACAAGTTAACTTTACCTCTTTTTTTGTCTTAACCTAGGCTATCACAGTGAATAAAAATTATAAAATTGACTCAATACTCAGCATTGGATCGTTACTTCTCAACAGTAGTTACAGAAACCAGTTACCGAAATGGAAAGCAATCAATCACCTGCAAATAGTTACTTCTAAAATGTAACTGGTCTACGATAACACTAACTTTGAAAGATAACTAATATCTTCATTTTCAATACTCGAGCGACTAAGTGTTGGTAACTCCATGGACCATCTTTAATATGATTTTGTCCATGACCTTATGATGTTAGTATTAACTAGAATTTCTGCTCTCTTCATAATGAAATTAGACTTTGAAATAGACAAATACAAGGAAAGGATCCTCAGTTATGATAGTCCAGGTCACCTTAGTTCAGCGGTTCTCAACGTTTTCGAACTCAGAGACCACTTGGAAAGTTTTCCCCGGTGTTGCGGACCATTGTACAGATTTTTGAATGACGAACCAAAAATTTTTTTAAACTAATTTTGACGACTTTTTTGTTAGACAAAACACACATTTTCGTAAAATTAGACCTAATCTCATTTCTTCTATGAAAATTACTGATGACCTTTTTTTAGTGAATTATTAAATTTTCACATAGGCCTACTTCTTTCCCTTTAAATAAAATATTTCCATTACATTTTTTAATGAAAACCAGTACATTTTCAAAATTCAGACAATTTTAAAATTTTTCCTCTGAAAAACTTTTTATTTTAGGGCCTGCTCGTGGACCACAGGTTGAGGATCGCTGCCTTAACACATGTGAACCAAAGAATTTATAGATTGATAACAAAATACCTTTAACAACTAGTTCATCGTTAATGTGTGAATGATATTTAAATGCCACAGATGACCTAGACAAAGAGAATATAGGTTGATCTAAGAGAACCACAAAGTAACTAAATTTGCATTGACATTCATTACCAATCAACAATAACCAGTTACTGCTGTGCATTGCTTTTTTGCTTTTAGTGACCAGCATATAGTTGCCACAGTTACTAGTAAAACAGTACTACTTGCAGTAACATGTATGTTGCAGGTGACACAGCAATGCACAGCAATGTCAAAACTTTGTCAACTGAGTACGTCAAGCCACTTCACAAATGACAAATCTGAATTAATTTGACTGCACATATCTCTATAGAGCTGCTTGAATTGAACTTTTCAGGCAAGTCTAACAAAATTAAGCCACTTATTACGACAAGGTGCCATCAGTTATGACATTATATCCTGGTAAGATAACACTTTAACCCAGTAAAAAGAATCAGAATAATGCACGGAGTTCATATATTAATTAAATTAAATAGATGTGCTTAACATAAATAATTATAGTTGTTTCGCAGCCGTCATGAGAGCTCCGTTTCGACGTGATATGGGCTGTGCTTAACTGCCTCAAGATAATATCGCTCATCTTCCAGAAATTCTTTATCCTGAAAGACAGAAAAATGCAACTTTAAGCTTTGGCATTACTTAAGGCCACTATGAGGAGTAGCTGCAAATGATGCAAAAGGAGAGATCACTAGTTGATACAAAAAAGTGGAGGCAAATGATCTGGACTGACCACACACTGGATGGGAGTTCTGCAATGTTTGCTACCACGGGCCGTTGATATGGGGATTGTTTGCGAGATAGTTTTGTAAAATTCCTACTTCTGCCGGTGCATCACACTGGGCACACTACTCCTTACGGGCCACCCAGTGACTGACCTGAGCAGTTTGGAAAGCACTGTTCTAGACGCTTTTCACTCTATCAATATCTAGTAAAATAAATTTTTTCTGTGGTTTTAACAAGTTGGACATAAACCTCATAGATTAAATAGGATACATATAAAATGCATAATCTAATTCACCTTGGTCTGCCTCTTGACTAAGGTTGTCTCACACAAATTTAAAAACTTCACAGGCAACTTATTATTACTGAATGTTTATAATTGATTCTGTCAAAACAATCACATTTTAGTCATCTTTAAAAATGAGTTTACCCTATCTGCTGCAATTTTCCACATCCTAATCGATCGATCCATTTGAATTGCAGTGTAGATCTTCTGAAGTGGCTCGTGATAATACTGTAGTCCTTGTCCCAAAACAAGTTGGCGTTCTGACGACACTGGTGTAAGACCTAGAACAGAAACATTTGGAGCACATATTCAAATACAAAATAATGTTAGGTTGTGCAACCAACCAGCCAACGTAATCAATACACAAAGCAACAGAAACTGTTGTATACTCTAGCATCAATTGTCATCCAAATCAGTTTCTTCATTAGGTCAGTTTTTAGACTTAGATGTTGTATGAATAATTGAACATTGCAGATTTCGTACAACATGGCATATCGTTCACGTTGCCAAAATATGAAGGAGGAGATAAATGTTCTTAACAGCACATTAAAGTTTAAGTCATTATCAGAGCATATAGAAAGACATTTCAGGATATCATTGCAGTCTTTGAGGAGAAACTTTAACTGGAAAATATTAAAATATTAAAGTCCAGATAAACTATTACCAAATGGCCAACATAATGGACTGGATGATTTGGTTGATCACTGCAAAAGCAATCAAGATAATTGTCTTTTGCTCATTGAACGTTTTGCAATGTTAGGCACTTAGCACTAGTACCTGACCTGCATTCTGAATTGAAGGTTGAATAAATTGGCTGTTAACCGAGTTTCTACAGAAGTTACACAGTCCGGCTTCCTTTGCATTTTCCAAAGCTGCTCGTTCCTTGGCTAGAGACAACCTTTCCTAGAAATATATAAGCTCTTAACTATAAAGTAACATTACATTTCTTTCAATCCTTTAACACATTGACTGTTAGGGATGTGTAAACTCGTTCTTATTGAGGTATGCCTGGATGATAAGATGACTTATCTCATCCGAATATTGATAGCAGCTGTAAGCCTGCTGACCAACAATGCTAGAATCGTAAATAGCCTATCTCAGATTTCAACTCCCACCTTGGCTTATCAATGCTGTTTGACAGTGGTGCAATTGAGGTGCTCATGTGCAGGGGAGACACTCTCATGGCAGTCAAAGCATAGGCCCAGGGTGCCATCTTTGACTGTACGAAATAATGTATGTCTACATAAATATGATTAAGTTCAGATATATGCTCTATAGATAATTGTTTGTGCGATCGTGGTTCACTATTGATGTCAGATTTGCAAAGCATAATGGCTACTGATTATCAAATCACAACAGGGTTTCCACACATCAAATACAATGGACCCTCTGGTGTCACTATAGAACCTGGCCAAAAACCATTTCAATATTCTGTAGGACCGTCACTGATGCCCAATAAATGTTCCAGCGGTCACAGTTTAAAGATATATTTAGCTTTATTTATTCTGACATCAACTAACATTATCTGAGATGCAATTAATTCCACAGATAACTCAAGGTTTTTCCAAGTTGTTAGTCTACAATTTTAAAGTGCAATTGTCAAACAGGTCTTAATCTGCTTGATGTGCACACCGTCTTTTAGATGCATTGAAAAGGTTCAGTAAGTCTTTGCAACAAGGAGGAGAGAAACACATTCTACACCAAATCTGTACATAATTCAAACTTCCAACACAAACAACTTACTTGTCTATTATGACCCTCAATTTGAGGGGTTAAAGTAGTGAAAAAGTATGAGAAGCCAAACCTCCGCTATCTGCGTTTCTCTGCCATGAAGCGTCTGTAGATTCGTTTGAATCTTGCTTAGTCGGTGGTTCTGCTCCTGTTCAGTTTGCTTTGCCAGGGTATACAACCTCTGACTCTCCTGCTTGTCCCTCGCCGCTTCCTATGTTACATGTCACAGAAAGAGTTTACAATAACCATACCACCAATTCAACATACTACTCGAGGCTCCATGACAATAATTATTGTTTCTGCTCACAATACATTTTTTCTTTTACTTTGACAAGTTATCAAATTATTTCAATGTAATGATTTTATTTATGCATTTTAGTAGTTTAGTTACTCACTGTGTCTGACTGCATACCAAACTTTGTCCGATAGTCATATTTACATTTAAGAAAAGCCTATTTTAGATGCTGAATAATTAACCACCCATTCTCATCTATTAGCCTATTACACATACAACCCATACTAAACAGCATTCAGTGAATAAATTATGTATGTCTACAAAATATGATTAAGTTCAGATTATATGTAATAACATCAACATCGACTCTCTAAAGTAATAATTCACTGAATGTTTGGCTCTGCCATTGTTGTTTGTCATTGGAGCATAGTTCTCTCATTGTCCCACTTACTGCAACGAACTCTTCAATTTCTCTTGATTTCTCTTGAACGCACAGAGCAACTTGTTCAAGTCGTTCCTTTTCAACCATGATCTGTCGCTTCTGTGAATCAAGTTCACTTTGTTCCTTCCTCAGTCGTTCCTCGAGTATTTCCAAGTCCCGCTGTTTCGCACTCATCCTTGATTTTTCTTCAGTCAATGTTCTCAGGCTGCTTGCAACTTCTGCTTCACTCTAGTAAGTAAATAAAACAAAAAATGTAATAGCTTTTTACCAGACACACTGACACATGCATTCAATTTCAATTATTTAACGTCATATAATATAACTTGAAGCATACAAAGCAGTAATAGGATTATAGCAAGGAAACAAACTACTGAACAAAATGACTTGAAATTATTGAATAGTAACAATTGGAATAATAATTATTTTCACCATACAAAACTATTTTCACCGGTCACACAACGTTAGCACCATTCCCACCATCTTCAGAATTTGAACAAGCGCTACGTCACACAAAACATAGAATACATGTCAAATAGAAGCGAAATTTGAATGTATAAATGCAAAGAGCAGATACTCGTGCAACTTTTGCTGATGTCCTGTCTTCATCTTCCTGTTTAAGTTTGACCATGATGTTGAACTGAGCTTTCTCCTCTGCCAACTGGATCCTCTCCTTGTTCTGCTCATGTAGAGATGTCTGCTGACTGTCCAGAAACTTTGTCTAGGAATACAATACAACAATGGTCAGCACACAGCATGCGTTTCATCAAATGCACATACAAGCAGACGAAAGCAGTAGAAGTAAATGCAAAGATAACACAAATTTTCACATGTGTCTAAACAGATGCTTTCAGTGTAGTTAAGGGTTTGCATGAACATTTGGCACGAATGCAAAACATAAACCTAGCAACCAAACTTCAAACTTCTGATGGTGCTCATGTATTACTCAATAATGGTATTCCATAGATGTTCACCCTATTGAGACAGCACCTACTTTGCAAAGGATCATGAAGCATATGACTAGCAATTCTAGGTGCCGTTCATAATCGACATCTATTTTTCCAAACTTTGTTTATCAAAAATATTTTGCATGAAAATACAATAATACTTTTGATTTTTCAATTTCAACCCTGTCACGTTGTATAACTTCCATTAGATGAGATCGATCTTGCTCCAGTGCTTGCTGTGCTGCTTTTAGAATATTTGCTTCCTGCTGCACCTTCCACTTCTCCTACCAAAGAATGTCACAAGAGCATGGCTACAGCATCTAATTTTACACTTATAGATATAGTGCTAATACTGTCGAACTGGCCATTAGGAGAGTGTGATGTGGCAAATAGCACCAATGTTATACAGACCAAGACCAGTGAGGCCAAAAACACATACTTTATAACATCGTGCCCTGTGGTGCACAATAGTCTTTCCATTAAATCTTGCCATCCTTTCATCCATCCATTGGAATCAATTTTGCATAAATTAACACAGTGAACTAGTTCAGCAGTCCGCACATAAAGGAAACACGTAAAGGAAGCATTCCCGTATATGCAAATATAACATGCCACTCATTCTTGTATAGCCTAGAGTATGTGGGACTTTGTGCGTACTCATATAAATAAACCTAAATGACAGAATACAACCCTTCAGCTCCTTCAAGACAACAGGTCACCAGATGTATAAATGGGTTCCAAGACTGGGGTCATGTCTTCCGGCCCAACTTCACGGGCAATAAGTTGTCTCAACCTATATGCCTGTTTTTGTTCTAGTCTAGATTAATACACCAACTCTATAAGTTCTCGATTCTATTTGGCCAATTAAGTTTTGTGCATTACCATAAAGACACTAAAGAAGTTTCCAAATTGAAACAGGTCTGACACTCTCTCTACCCATTAATGATTGAAGAATATTGTAATGTAATGAGATATTTAATATTGAACTCCTCGGAGTAGATATTTTGAAGGAGTGCTTTTTCAAGTTCATATTGAATGACAGGTTAATATAGCAGCTATTATAGCCTGTTGAGAGTCATTCGCAAAAAAGGTTGGAATAGGACATTTACCTCTTCCAGTTCACGTGCCTGGTTTGTCAGCTGCATCTCTAGTCTGGTAAGAAGTCCCTGAAGCCGTGCTCTCTCCACCTCATTTTCATGCTGTTGGCGCTCAAGGCGGTCGTGTAAAACTGTTTTTGAATAACCAGAAGAAGAACTGAATTTCTTCAACAGCTCTATATAACCAAACTAAAGTGCCATGAAAAGGCAGCCGACCAGTTAATCAATTATCCGCAATGACTCTTGACTATGTAATCAAGCAGAATCAAATTAAAGCAGTTCAACAAGTATGTGAGATAAAACTGAAAACCTTAACTTATGTCACTTATGTTCACCACATCAGCCAACAACTTAAACGCAGACTCTCGTACCTTACAATTAATTAAACACATTGGCAGGAGACAACTGTTGAAAACACAAAGATTGGTTAATGCATAAAATGAAATATTACTTTTTAAACTTTCATCTCTGCTTCTGGCGGCCATTTCTCGTTCACTCAAAGAATTTGAGTGTCGAAATTCCACTTTATTCTGCAGCTCCTGCAAGTCTAAAGCATTCTCTTCCATCTTATGTATTGCTGATTCCAGAGTCCTATAGAAACCATAGAAACAAATCAAACACATACTTGACACTCTACTCATATGTATGAATACAAACTGTTGCCTGTCGAATTCTCACTCTCCATGGGTGCATTGTGTGCCTAACTCCATTCGCCATTCTTCCAAGAGCCACTGATCACAATGTAAATAATTCTTCATGATATTTTACACAAGACTATGCATCAAGAACAGTCACGATGAAGGAATTTACCATGTTTAACCAGCACCTTAAAAGGGACACTAAGTGTGCTCCTAAAGGTCTTAGACTCCTACTTAAAATAAGTTTGTGCTGTATGTGATTATATCAATCTGAGTGCATTTCTGTGCGCAACATACTACACCTTGCATGGTCTCGAGTATTTACAACTGCATCCAGCTCAAGGTTCTTTGTCTTTAAGACACGTTCTATTGCCACTCCGTGCTCATTTCTTAGTTCTTCTGTTGCAGCTCTAAAATATGTGAATACCATATTCATTTTCCATATTCCATATGAAAATAATTCATGACAAAACACATAGGCAGATAGATGCTAAATACTGCATAAAACACTTAAGATGACAGCAGATGGATTAACCATCCATCATTTATTAAGAAATGAAATCTAGGCCTATCTCGTGTCAATACATTCTAATGTTAAATCATTTGCTTAAGAAACTGATAAGAAGGTGTTTGTTATTATGAAAATTAATTACGGTCCCATCAATGCTATGCAGTGCAAACTTCAACAGATAAAATGAAATGTTCACTAACACACAAAATCGCACACGTTGCAGAGAGGTTCATCTTAAAAGCCATTAAAAATGATTGCCAAGAAAGTCTTCTTAGTCATATTATATATTAACATTATTACTTTAACATATTTTTCTTAAATTGTATATTACAACTATAGAATTTGTCCATTATGTAACGGCTTTATAGAAGCTTCCGGCTCCTCAACCTCACATAAGATCATGTGCAATAATGAGGAAAGGAAGAAGTGAGGGAAAGAGGCAGTGAAAGAGGGAGAGGCATGGAAGGAGGGAATGAGAGGGTGTAGTAGGCATTTAAGAGGTTCATTGGCATGCACTTGTTCAGACATTTCTTGCCATCATTTTTACCAATGATAACGTACATCACTGGCAACAGTGATGTGCAAAGCATGCCAGTGACAGATTACAGAAGAATAAAACATGAGCCAATCAACCTGTGCATCTCTCTTAAATGATCAACTTCCCGTTTATTCTCCACTTCCCAATCCATCTGCTTTTTCAGTTGCAGGGAAAACATTTCAGACTTCTCCTTCTCCAGCTGCTTCATCTTTTCAACGATCTCATGAGACATCAACTCGTTCTCCTGCTTCAGCCTAGAACCAATGTACAGTTACTTAGGCCATTACTTATTTTAAACAGAGAATAGAACTCTTAAGTGCAAATTTCTTTCAGATTAGGCACTTGTAGCAATAACAACTATGGTAAGCATTCTAACGCCTTCATTCATGGCTTAAGAAAACAAAGTCAACATTTCAATTCAATTCAATTTACTTTTATTGTAATCATCATCATCATAAGCATCAGCACCAAGCAACATTTTGCATAACAACTTAACAACAATTACAATGGTGTGCATATTTACAAGCATGTAGATCATAGAACGATTACAACAGGAAATGCTCCTAAGGGACATTCATCCCGCTAGTCGGGGCACCCCTATCAGTGTCACGTGAACTTACTAAATAGGGCAAGCAAAGAGATGATTGAACTAATTTCTGGTAATATGCAGGTAATAAAATATCAATTGTATTTAGGTTGGTATATTCTTTGTTAACTGAATTTTGATATTGCAGCTTTTGTGGTAGTCAAGTCAAGTATTCTTCATTGTAATCATCGCAGCATTAAACATGACTACACGAGAACAAAGATTATATCAATAACATTCAGAGTGCCAATTTTCAAGTATGTAATAACTAGCATCACTGTGATTATAAAAGGAAATGCCCCAAAGGGACATTCACACTGCTAAACAATGGCACTCTTATCAATATCACATGAACTTGCTAGATTGGGCAAAGAATGGTGTAATATTACAGGAATCTAATATGGAGCACTGTGGGGCTTATGTTTCATTTAGCCCATGGTCATGTTTTCTTAATAAGGGTACTGAGAGGCAAATGCCCAGAAGCACATGAAATTAGCGATATCTAGCATCTTGTGGCAATGCATGCAACGATTTATGGTCTCTTTTTTTAATAAGTTAATCCTTATTTCTGAATTCTCACGTGGGAGGTGTTAATTGCAGAAATCTGTCACCATTAAATCACGAATGATTAGATAACAAATTTTTAAGTTTAAAGTTGCAGCACGAACTTTGACTAATAAAACTAAACTCAAATAAAATTAAAAGCAAACCAAGATATAAATGTAATCTCACAGGCACCTATAATATCAGCAGGCAATGACTGTGGTTTTGAGTATTCCTGGACACTGTAATCTTTTAATAACTAAACGATTTTTTCCAGAAGGGAAGAAACTACCATTTCCGAAGGAAATAGTGAATGTTTTGTTCCCAAATGTTTTATTCCCAAAGGGAAGAAACTGACCCATTTCCGAAGGAAATTTGTTTTCAGAAAATAAATTTTTTTTCCCAAATTTTTGTCAGACAAATTTTTTTCATAAATTTTTCCCCTTCAATTTGTCTTTCCTTTTACAGCGCAATTGTTGGTTCCCGAACTAAGGAATTTTTTTCTTCATTTCCATTTCCGAATTAAATAATTTTTGATATCGCATTTTATTTCCTGGTCACCCATTTCTTCCCAAAGGGACAGTCTCCAAATTTCTTCACCTCGGGCAGTTAATAGCATAAAAATTGAGTATCATGAAAGTAAGTATTAAAGTAAAGCTTCACCTTGTCACCCTGTGCTGTCAGTTCCAATCGCCATGCTATGATATTCTCAGCATCTTCTTCCATAGTCACATTTCACATGCATTGATCTTTTTTCTCCTTTTCTTAGTCTCTATTTCCTCTCCATCTATCTCAAAACTGACCTCCTCAGCTGTTGTCATGTTCTTTGTCTTCTTTATATTGAAGTAGAGTCCAATTACCTTAAGCACATTAATTCAGTAACACGAACGACGTTCTACTGCATTTGTTATAGTTGTTTATTGTTCCTTGGGTCAGGTGTCATGACTGTGGAAATCGGATAACATCCTGGTACTTTGAAAAAGATGGAATTCTTTACTGCAAAGAACACTATCTCCAAAACTTTGCTGCGAGCTGTAACAGATGTGGAATAATCATTACTGGACCAGTTATGGTAAGCTGTTAAAATCATAAGGTACCTATATGTTGCCTGAATCTTTATATTTAGCTGTAAAGACATTCATTCATTGGAAAAGTCATTTTATTCCAAGGGGAGATAATTCCAAACACACGACTGTGCATTGTTGCGGTGCAGACAAATGGGACAGAAAGCAGCTACAGTGGAGTGGACGGAGGACATAATAATTGTTAATTATAACCAATAGAAATGAGCAGCACATACAATTTCACATCTACACCATCTATCGGCTGTCGATTGGAATCTGTTGGTTTACTTTATATGTTTGCAAAGGCCTGCTACTGGTGACTTTTCAACCTACTATTTTTCACTGTTTTACTGATAAATGTGATATGTTTGTCCATGACGACATTTAGCATTATTATAGACTAGAACAGAGAACATCTGTGAAATGAATGAATCAATTAATAAAATTGGCCTTATCCAAAATTGTTTTTAGCAGTCTAAGCATTTACAGCTTTGCATTGTAAGTAGTACAAGGTTTCAGATCATTGCAGGTAGAGGAACACTGCGATCAACGTACACAGCTCCTGATATCAAATCTCCTGCACGTTTGCATATTTTATATGTGTGTATGCTTTCATATCGATTGGCTAATCTTCTTATTTGAAGATAGTTTTCTGTTGTAGGTGGCATCCGACCACAAATATCACCCAGAATGCTTCAGGTGCATCTGTTGCGGGTCAATGATTGGTGATGGCGATTCGTACTCACTTGTTGAAAGGTCAAATCTATATTGGTATGGTTTGTTATGTACTTATTTCTTCTAATTTATTATCCTATTGTTACCCCTATGGGCTCTCAACTATGTTTGCAGAACTTTCATTGTCTGGGGTGAAATGATTCAGTAGGTGAAAAAGCGAAAGGTATCAATGTCTATTAAATAGGAACTCAGTGCAATTCTGTTTTTTTTATTACAGTTTTGCTTTAAGAGACCATCGTCTTGAGATTAGGTGTTGGTTATATACAATATAATTGAGTAATCCTATCTAATTTGTAACAAATAAGGTCACTTTCTAAACCTGAACTTAATTTGTAATTGTTTCCCTGACTTCACTATTTCAGAAATCAAGTTGTAACGAAACTTCTTATTTTTGTAATGCACTTAATAGTTCTTTCAGGTGGTCTTAGGTACAGATCCTTTGTTCATAACTTAAAATAGACTATAGTTAAGTGTCATGCATACAATACAATGAATACATGCGCCAATACATATGCATACTTGCTTGCAATTAGTAACTGTCGGCTACTGGATATCTACATCAACTCTTTTGATCATTTGGGTTTGCATGACTAGACTCAGTAATAATTGAGTTTAATAACTCAAGTAGAATTATAACTCCTGCCATTAAATAAAAATAGGCTTTCCTCAAGTTGCCATTCTTTACCATATAAGTAATTTTCTGGGTAATATTTTCGGTTACTTTACTTTAGCCTTTACTTGCAGAATTTAAATTCACCCTTTAAATTCAGCAGTTAGTGTCAACATTTACATTCAGCCTTTACTCTCAGCATTTATATTCAGCCTATGCTTTCACACGTTGTCTTTCACTTTCAGTGGAGACTGTTTCGATCAGAAGATGAAACCGATTCTGGTGGAGAATCCACAACGACGGAAGCCACACTGCATCCAGCTGGTTGTTGTCTCCGATGCTCCGAAGGGTCTCCTCGACCTGGAACTGTCCCTCGAGAGACGCCTCAGCCTCGGAACGCCGGCCCGACCGCCGTCAGCCACGTCCTATATACGAGTTACCAAGTACGTCACAGTTTCTGATCATTGTTGCTTATGTTCTCTTTATTAATATTATTCAGTATATGATTAATAATGACATTGATATTCTTTATTATATTCATATTGACAAAAGCAGTATGATTACAGACAGGTTATACGAAATATGGCCCGCATAGCACGACACGGAGGTCGGCTTTACAGCAGGTTCGCCTTACACTAGTGAATTAAGTGCTGGAACACTCCTGGTATGGCCAAACCAGGGAGTGGATGTGTTCAATCTTATTTTCCAACTGACACGAAATAAACCACACAATAGAAAGTGCCATTGGCAGCTAACAGAAACTAAAATTAATTACAGCCCTATGTGGGGCTCGAACGTATACCGCCAGATCACTACTCAGTTTATTGCAATAAATAAGGAGCCTTTTTCTGTAATTGCTAGTCTTCCATCCACCATTCTTCAGTGTGTGCACTGTCCATTTATTGCTATTATTACTATTCTCCCCAAGGTACATTATGATCCTTCGAGATTGCAAATTCTTAATATTTTGCTATATGACGCTACATGTCCTCCATAACGACATTTAATGTATTGTATTGTATTTGTGTGTATTTCTACACCGCCTATTACAGACCATTACTCAGAGGCAGTACCGAGTACAGCTCGCAGGTGTGTCGGAGTATTACAAGCCGAAGAACTTGAGCAATTGTGAGTGAAGAACTTGCTAAAGGTCCTTATGCAGCGGGTGGGATAATTGCTGACTTAGCTCGAAGAAAAGACAAAAGAACAGGAACTGCCAATTGGATTTGTTTCACAATCTTCTGTTGAATCTACATCTTCTCCATTATTTTTTCACTTACACCAATATTACTCCAACTCACCGTCTCTGTCTTACAGCATGCCCCCCACTGATAATACAGAGCCCTCTTAGTTGTTCCGTAGCTGTTGAGTATTTACCTCAGTGGTTCAGTGTTTCCTATTCGATACATAACGTCCCCATTCCCCATATATTTTGCTTCTGCCAAATAGTCACCAGAAATTGGAAATATATCTAAAGTCAGGTGATCTGACAGCTATGCAAACGCCTGGCTTGATGAGCTAGCATTGTTATAATTGTAACTGAATGTTGTAACTATTTTGGTCCTTGTGCTAGGCACAGCACAATGAACACGTGTGCATATTTTGTCAATAATCAATCGATGAGCTCAAAGCGCGAAAGACGTAGAGTTGGCCTTTAGAAAGGCAACTACACTGGCAAGCTCAGACAATAATAAAACAAACCCAACCATCCACAGATGCAATCAGTTGCACAAGCAAGTCAGTGGAAAATAATTTAGTGCATGACTATGACAGCATACTTCTGCATTAAAGGCACTATGCAAATCAGTATGCTAAATCATACTGATATTTACAAAAATAGATGTGCAATGAAACGCAGGTTGAGGCAGATAAAATCGGCAAACGACTTTAACAAGCAAATTTCAAACCGAGGAAAGACAGAAAACAAGATTATATGAAAATTGCACGCAATCGGAAATGTGGACTGACCCCAGGTAGACGAACACACATTGGCAGGGACACTGGGTTTGCCCGTTCTATGGCGTAAGTGTGTGAGAATGGGTCATTTATAATCAAATGGGTGAACAGGATTATAAATTAAAGCTGGCTTTCTTTCTACAGTGCTTTTGACTTTCATTCATTTGTTTTGATTGTTTAAATAGTCAATGTCAAACAGGTTAGCTTATTTATTAGTATTAGTCTGCTTACCATATGCATAGACTGTTTGTACAAGTTAGACTTGACTAAGATGGTCGCTTTGCATATCTGGGTGACTTGCAGGTCTGCAATTTGGTTACTAAGGATTGATATTAGTTCTTACCTTAATTGTTCGGTCAGACGGTCCCAAATATGTATGGACATGTACACCAAAATGCGATTAGCAATTGGTCAATATTATTATAGACTAAAGTCTTATATTATTATGTGAACAGTTACTATAGTATAATTTTTCTATTTTTAGAACACTGTTGACATTGAAGTTCCGAACAGTTGGGTATCATTGCGCAAAAGTGAAATTTAACAAAGTAATAATCAACTGGACTTACTTTCTTGCCAATACGCTGATACGAGTCGAATCGCTAAAAATAAACTCGCCCATGATTATCATTCGACTCAGGAATATAATGGAAAACAATTGATGGAAATAATGAAAAAAATGATTTAATTTCAATTATTCTTCAGCACTGTTTATGTGTATCACGTGACCATGCGCATCGAATCACCATATGCAGAGAGTCCTACGGGTTGCCAGCGCGTAGCCACCTAGCGTCTGATGGACAACAAAACTGCCGTCTGAAGCGCCTGCCGTCCGTGTGCAGCTGGTATGCCCGAGGTAGAGGGTCTGTCTGGGCCTAGGACGCAGTCAACAGCTGAACTGACTGCGGGCGGTGAAAGGCCTATCGCTCGGGGACTGGACCGTGTGCAAGGACAGCGGTTCGACGCGCGACCTTGTGACCCATTTTAAGGTGTGTGGGTGTTGAAAGGTCACGTGATTGGATTCAAGTAATGGGGATTCTGTAAGAAAACGGATATAATATTATACGGATTTCTGTGTTCCAGCAAAGGACCAAAGAATGGAGGTAAATGTTTACTAATTTCACGGTCATAAGCCTAATTACTTAACGTAATTACATTAATTCATTTCGGACATTTATATAGCTCCACTCGAAGAAGACTACTCATAGGTATTCGCAACTCCAGCGCGGCTAAAGAGAACAGTTCTTAAGATGTGAAAAAGATGCTGGCGAGATAGACCTTGGAGAAAGACGGAGCTCAAGAGAGAGTCCATTCCATACGTGAACTGTATCGGCTGTAATAGACCTAGTCAGTGACCTAATTATGAACTGTGGAGGCCTAACTGGAACGGCAAGTCTAGACTAATTAGGTATGGGAAGCTGAATTTGATTCTGGGTGGTCCCCTACGGGTCTAACACGGTTGTATTTGTCTTCACAGATCCCCCGGAGTGGTCCACATGGTGAGGGCATAGCTTTAAGTCAAGTCTCTCGATTACTAATAGGCCTAGATAGGCCTAACTCTGCTATGATTATTATGTGAATTGATTTTCATCATCTGCTTTGGATGATTTCGATAGGCCTACATAGCTTGCTATGTTGTGTTGTGGGGTTATGTGACCTTGTAGGCCTGATGCATTGTTCTTTGATAGACTTGTGTGATGCCTTTTTGACAATAATTCTGATGATAATTGCACGCCAATGACAACGACGTGCTGGTAATGATTTTTAACCGAAGTAGGTTAATTTGAGATGCACTGCCGTAATAAAAGGGAGGATCAGCGTTGCCCTCCTTTTCTATAGATACATTCATGCTTAGGACAGACACTACGAGAGGCGTCGAGAGCTAAGGAGAGTGGCCGAGCATCACAGCCAATGAGGTTGTTCCCAGCATCTCACGGCCTTCATTGACGTCACCATCCTCTTTTACAAGTAGCCTACTTACTATTCACTGGCTCATACGTAGTATGCTTTCGCAGTTTATAGGGGACGCATGCACATTGCACACTTAAAGTAGGGCAGCAACTACGCACCATGCTCCACTTAGTCTAGTTTAACTATTATGTTAGTGGGACATGGTAGTTTATGGGACGCGGTAGCGTAGTGGTGAAAGTCGCCGCCTCGCAACCGAAAGGTTGTGGGTTCGAATGCCATCCACCGCGTAAGGACCTTTAGCAAGACCTTCACTCACAATTGCTGAAGCGCTTCGGCGTGCAAAACTCCGATACACCCTTGGGCTGTAGTCGGGACCGCCTCTGAATAGTAGTGGACTGTAAGAGGCGGTATAGAAATACACACATAGATTTTCCCACTATGTATGTACATACATACATACATAGTGGGATAATCTAAGTCTCGCAGGTCCGATTCACACCCTAGCCGCTGCGTAGGGACTTTGAGCAAGTCTTTCGCTCAAAATTGCTCTTGGGAAAGTTTTCTCGGATATACCCTTGGAGCTTTGGGCTGTAGTCGGGACCGCCTTTGAGTAGCAGTGGACTTGTATAGAAATAATTATATGAAGAAATAAAAACATTAGGTGTAACTACGTAAGCAAGTGTAGTAATTATTTTGCTTTAACGATAGGTTATTCTGTGATAACAGAGATTGTTAGCGGCAAGCATTACCCTCTTCCTCAATACAGACTTGTGGCTGATACTTTCTAAGTACGAGCAGTTATGGAGTTTTAATCCAGAGCTATCCCCCCTTTCTTAATTTAACCTCAAGGTAGCAGTATTAGTAGTTGCAGTTTAATGACACTGCTTGATAACAGACGTCATTACCGGCGCCCTCCTTCTCTATCCATTCTCATGACTGGCACTTTAATATAGCCCACAATCAATGGCTGAATTTTAACCTGAAAAGCGAAAGCGTATCTGCTTATATGACCTGACCCTGCATGCCCTCATTCAAATCGGGGTCATATATCATTATATACCACTGCCAAGCGGGCGGTCTAGACGTGTAGCCTACCAGGGTGG
>JAQFXW010000524.1:0-18360 GCA_034693945.1 Dendrobaena attemsi
CAAGTCCTTCACTCACAATTGCTGAAGCGCTTCGGCGTGTAAAACTCCGACAAACCCTCGGGCTGTAGTCGGGACCGTCTCTGAATAGTAGTGGACTGTAAAAGGCGGTATAGAAATACACACATACATACATACATACATAGCCTAACTGAGTGAAATCATCATAATCAGTTTATGGGACAATTAAAAGATTTTCTGTTTTCAATAGACTGTCAGGCTATTTGTGCAGAATGTAAAGCCGTACACATGAGGAAACTACTGTGAGAACCTCCAGCTGTCCTGCAGATTACAAGATATTCGTGAATTTGTATAGCACCTTTTGTTTCAGGGTGATTGCAGCCTGAACTGTCATATGCTAGCTACAGAACTGTGAAAAGTGATGAATTGCAGTCAAAACAATTGCAAGATATATATACCTACTTTCTACCTTAGCACTTTCCCAAAGTAAAGACGAATGAACTTATATGAACTTTGAAGTTTCGGTGGTCATGTAATACTGGCCATGTTTTGTTAAAATTTGTAGTGAACTCATCAGACACACCAGATAGCAGCAGAGAGTTCCCTCCTCCAACAAGTCATGTACTCAACGACGAACCCACATTCATTCGTTCACTGTGTGATGTCTCAGATGCTGTTGCTGGTGAAACGGTGGTCCTTGATTGTAAGGTGGTTGCAAGGCTCCGGCCAATGGTGCTGTGGTACAGAAACTCTCAACTGATACCTGTGCACAGCCAGCGTTACGAACAGTCATACGTCGGTGACTTAGCACAGCTGACCATTCGCCATGTTGGTTACGATGTTGTGGGAGTCTATGAATGTGCTGCGAGAAACGCCTTCGGCAAAGTGACATCAACTTGTCATCTGCAGTTGAGAGGAGGTAAGTTGAATCATTGAACGAATCTAGTGAACCCTGACTTTGTGACCTCTATTACATCTATGAGGCTATTGTATTAAAAGTGGGCCTTTATTCATAGAAACGTCCACAGTGTGTACATTGTTTGGATTTATGTTGGACTTCAAAGCGAATAAGCCCCATAAGCCATTCATCATGCCCCTGTTAGATATATTATCAGTTCTGACATCTTCCTTCCCCCCCAGGGTGAATAAGTCTTAGCCTACTGTAGCCGAGGTGTGAATGAAGGCCCTACTCACCTACTGGGCTGTTTACAACTCTGACCTGTGATGATTAATGGTCCAGGCAGATCACACCTGAATGACTTCAGGCCTACTTTTGACCATAGACTTACAAGTATCCACATGTATGCTGACCATATGTAAAATATACCCATTATAATTATACAAAGTATACAGAATTTTTTATTCGAAAATTCTTACATAACTAATAATTAGTATGCATTAATGAGTATCGAATACTAATAATGTGTCATAGGTGGATATTGTCAAGTATTATGAATTTATGATGAATATTAATCATCGCAATGCAAAGTTATGATACACAAAGACATGTGTAACATATAATTTTTATTATGATCTTAAATACATAAATGAATAAACTGTATTCCAGTATATATATATATATATTATATGCATATATATATATATATATATATATTATATGGATATATATATATTATAATGGATGATGCTCATTCTAAATCTATGACTAAGTCATTCAACCACTGGCATACACAATGTTTTGTTGTATGACATTCAACATTTCTAATCAATAAATGCTGATTAATGATCAACAATTAATGCTTTCTTGTCTGATTTGTCATTGGCAAACAACATTTTTGTGACCTTTGCACAATAGGAGTTAACACGGTTGAAGTTAGCCTGTTATCAGTCTTTGATATCATCAGCATAACTGGCATTGTTGTTGTGCATCTGTCCAGGTGACACATCTGTAGAGATAGAGAAGTCTTCATTGTCTCGTCCAATGACAATGCCTCCCACCTCTAAAGTTACCATCCGAAGATCCGAAACTCTGCCCTTATCTACTCTGGCCATGCGGGTAGGTCTCCTGCAACATGTCACTTTGCACTTTTATATCAGTGTTATAATTATACCACCTAGCGTTGACTTAGAGTTGTAGCAGGTTCTAACCTAACCATTCAGTGATTGCATAGTTGCACCCATTGGGTGGGGATGACTTGCAAGAGCTACCCACCTCTTCCCAAGATCTTGGTCTCTTCCTAGTGCAGCAGCAAGTTCAGATTGTAGTTGAGTCAACTGTTTGCCTGAGGGGTGTCAGGTCTTTGTACTTTTATTATTCAAACATTAAATTTTTGTAAGTGATGTTGCCCTAACAGATGTTGCAGTCTTGCCTTTTATATGATATTAATAAGCATTCTTCATTTGCTACCAAAGAGACATCTCCAGTTAGGCCATCTGGAAGTGACTGGGATGGGTTTGTTCTGGGCATTCTGCCTTACCCAAGACGCAATAGGTTCACTATCATTTTCCTGCTTGTAGAGGCAGGTGATGACTGTTAGGCCTCTGAGCCAAAGCAATGTACACCCACACAGCATAGCTGTAATAGCAAGCTAGCACAGGGAGCCTTAGCTGCTGATGGTGCTGCGTGTGCTAGTCTATAAACAAGGTCTGAGTGCAAATTTCGTAGGTCTATACTGAATAATTTTCGATTTCTGAGGTAATGTTGTCTTTATTTGCTTCCAAAAATAAATGAACCAGTTAACATTAGAATTCTTTGGCATTTCTTAGATGAAGTAAAGATGATTAAATTTTGTGCTTAACATTTCTTAGGAGTTTTTAGAACAGCAATATTTCACTTTCCTTGGACAAAATTGTTTTTTCATGTGCAGTTTGAGGTCAGCATGGATATCGTAAGCATGTCAGTTGTTATCCTGTCTTAGTTTCCTCTCTGCTCAGAATTTATGGGCTTTCAAAATATTTTATGGAATTTTAATTGCTTCTTCATCAATAGCCAAAGTACTAGGCACTGGTCTAAGGATCGCGGTTGGCTACTCCAATGCTTATTCACAACTGTGCATTCCTTCATGTTCCTTTTATTTCAGTTGTTTACTGTATAGGTAAGTAAAAATGAAGTAATTTTTGCAGTCTTCTGAATATTTCTTCTAATTTTTAAAGGAGACAATTTCTGTATTTAAATGGTTGATTCTCTTCAATTGTTTATAGGTCATTAGTTCCGCTGCTAGACGCAAGATGGAGGCAGAGAGGACGTCTTTAAGAGAAGACTCGAAAAATGGTAGGGTGAATTCAATTGATGCAATAGTTCTTTTCATAAGTAATTGTGCTGCTTTAATAGAATTGATGAGATATGTTGGCAGGCTACAGATCTGTTATTTCTGCCGTGAAACCTTAGTTAAAACTGGCAATGATCCTTCAGATGGAGCAAGTGGAGCTTTAAGAAACCACAGAAACTGAAAGGTCTGCATTACAGTAATTTACAAAAGTCTGGCAAGGAATGTCGCTGGAGTTTTCTCTATGCCATTAAATGCTATTAAAATGTTATAAATACTGCTAATAGTTTAAAATAATTGTTCTTATTACACAGTATTAACCATGGCTGTTTTATATATATTTTTTATAATTGGGCAGGTAGTTGTCTTTTCTGAATGATGAGATTGCAGTTATGGTATTTTGATCATCTTTTAACTATTATTTTGTAGCTCATAACTTTTGTAATGGTCTTGCTTTGTATTCTATAGCAATCGATGTGACTGCTGCTGTGGTGTCACGTCCAGAGGAGGTGGAGGAGGAGGCTGTGGCACGTAGTACACGCACGGAAAAGGCATCAGATGGTGGAAAAGTTACTACAACTACAACCGTCACAACGCACAAGACGAAAGGCAAGATAATAAACAATCCAGTTGTTTGGATTATGTATCATATTTGCGAATTTATAAACGCGCTCTCACAGCATGTGCCCTTCAGAAATCCTCCCAGATAGGATTTTAGACTAAATGAAAGATGTAGACACATTTATGATGTATATAAAAATGGTAATGGCAAGTGTTTATTGTAAAGATATTCTTATACTATAGTCTTTCCTGTGTAATGTGACATGATCAGTTATTTATACTAGAATTGACTATCTTATGATTCAGATGGTTCACATTTCGTTACAAAGCAGACGAAACAGATAACTCGTGTTGGTGGTGTCGGAACGACAAACTATGCTATAAACAAGTGTTCTGCAGGTATGCTTCAGTTTCCAGTTTTATTGCAATGTATTAATATGCTTGTATATTTAACCCTTTTACTTGCTATCCCGAATATACTCGTCTAGCTGATATCACGTACGTATGTTACATAGACCTACATATATTAGTCTACACATATAGGCCTACATACATAGGCCTACAAACACAGGCCTACATATAAATAGGCACACATAAATAGACCTACATAAATAGACCTACATGCATAGGCCAACAATCATAGGCATACATACATACACATTCACATATAGGCCTACATATATACCTACATACATAGGCCTACATACCTATAGGCGAACATACATAGACGTACATACATTTTTCGACTTTTTAAGAATTTTTAAGACTTTATAGTTTCTTACATACTCTTTCAACTTTTCAAAAAATGTTGTAAAAAAAATTATTTGGACGTTTAAGGGTAAAATTTAATAGCCGGTAAAGGGGTTAACCGGCTTACTTTTTTTGGGTCCTTTAGGCTGCTGCCGTCACAGGTTTTAGCTTGAAGAGACCAGCAGGCAGTACTGCTGGCCTTGAATAGCGATCTGACATATTAAAGTTGCACATTTATTATATGCCTTCTGCAAATAGACATTGGCAGTCAAGAGCACTTCAGATATGGTGTGCATTATTTTATTGTCAGAGGTTCAATCATCCACCAGAACACAAATATATTTCTCTTACGCATTCGACTCCTTCCCCCTCTAACTCGGCAAATAGCGAGGACACTGTCAGTGAAAGATGAGGCAGTGAGGGAGAGAGCTGACAACCGACCCAAGGCTATAGGTTTGTCTAACGTCTCTGTAGTATTGGCCTTTGATTTTTTTCCCCGGGTTCAACAAAGTGGATTGACGTGATGAGGCTGGTGCACAGTTTTAAATAATTATAATTAGGAACTTCTATGGTGCTGGTGGTGTTTACCACACAAAAGCATCCACTGATGGGGCAGTCGAGTCAATGTCCTATAAGACAGTCCTTTAAGACTCTGGACCTTGTGGAGTTAAGGATCTATGTAATTACAGATGACTATTAACACTTGACTGCACTGTAAGGCAGCCTCTTATATGCAGTAAATGTACAAAAAGGATGTTGTTTGTACCTTTTGGGAACCTGTAAGAATTTAACTATTTTGAAATTGAAATTTGGCAACAAATTTGTGTTGGTGTTTATTTGTGATGCAATACATGTGCTGTAAAATAAAAGTACTGAAAAGTTTTGTATGGCAGACCGAGATTGTGGCCAAATGGTTTGGAGATAGGTGTGGAAATGCTGGGAAATGCTATTGTCATAATACTCACGACCATTTTCAGAGGAAATGGCAGAACGTCTTGCTGGCATCTTTGAGAAGAAGGCTTTGAATGGAACTGGTGGTGTGATTGTGGTTAGGACAGAGAATTGGAACAGTCAGGATGGAATAACACATCGCAATGAGAAATCTGAGAGTTGGGAAGGTACAAGATATGCCGGGCATGCATGACTTTATCAACCCTAATCCTGATAACCTCATTGTTTTCAGTGTGCTTTGGAATGAGTTTCTCATAACCTCAGTTTAGCTAGGTTAGCTTGGACTTTGATGTCTTGCCTGATTGGCAATGGTTGGCTGTTATCATGCATGATGTGTTTGTTCACTGTTCAGTAGAAAAGTTTTGACATATTTATTGATGTTTTAATGGGAGTTTAGTCGTATTATCAGTTTAACAAACTTTGAATTGTCGCACTTAAGAGGTTATTTAGACAGTGACTATACTGAGTGCTGTTAGCTCTGTATCTTTTTACTATGTGCATTTAAAAAAAAATTGAATTGTAAAAGACATTACTGATTACAGTCATTTAGAAATTTGTCAGTGTGAAATCTTTTCAAGGTTCACTTTCGCTAATACATGGAGATTTTCTACTAAAGACACATTTCAAATGTTTTCGGCTCTGTGAGCTGATGAACCTTTTGAATTTTGTGCTAGTGACTTCCCTTTGGAATTTCTAAAGCTGTATTTGCTGTTGCAGCTTAGAGCTATGGAAAGTTTCCTAAACCTGTTTTGTGCTAAAAAAAACCAAATGCATTTGGCTAGTTGTTCCTGCCTTATGTTGCATGTTGCTGTTAGAGCTTGCCGCCTAACACATGCATATGTACCGTGAATTTAAAACTCCCATCGTTTGCACATCTATTGTACAATGTGTAAGATGATGGTCTCTTATATCTATCTATATGTCAGGTCATTTTCCAGTGGCTTGTTTGCTGAGACAGAGCCTAGCAGAGTACAATGCATTTGTACTTGCTCACTATGAATTAGTATGTATGTATTATGCCTAAAAAGGATGTTTAAAAAAAATGATCCGCCTACATCAAAAAGCAGTGGATGATGTCACTAAAAGTTTAATAACTTTTGTTCTGTTTGAAATATTTGGTGAAATTTGGTAGTTATATGTAAACATGAATTGCCTTTCAGCAGGTAAAATTGTATTAAAGAATTCCCACTTTTGACGGAAATATTGGCAAGAATCGTAGGGGATCATTTTTGTAAAAACACCCTGTACACAAATTGACACAAATACTCATCTGTGCAGTCTTTTGACTGTTTCTCAAGATTTTCTTTTTTTTCTCACATACATGTTTTGTGCTGTTTGGGAAATTATTGGTTCTATAGTGTTTTGTTAAGTGCTTCGTTTTGTCTTTTGTAGCTCCTCGCTTTGCATTATCATTCAATGAAGCAGACATGGCTTCAAAATACAGGTAGGCTAAAGTTGTTTCGGGTTCAGTCTGTACATTTACTACTTGCCTTTTAAAATGACATACATGTTGCTTGGCTTGATCATTGGAAGTCTCTGTCTTTTTGTACCATAAGACATATCTGTTTTGAACTGGATGTGAGCATCAAGAGGAAGTCAACGAAGTTCTTCAAATATAAATATAAAGATATGGGAATTCTGTTACTTTTCCTTTCTGTGTTTATTTGTTTAGTTTAAATGTATTGTCAACTTTTTTCAAATACCTTTTTTCTTTCATCGTGTGTTTCTTGTCTCTAATGTTATCTGTAAATATGAGTTCTTTGCAACGGTTGTTTTAGCATTGTGCACTTATTGCGTTTGTCTTGTCTTTCAGTGATGCTGGACTAACTCCACTACAACGAAGTGCAACTACTGTCAAGCAGAGGTTACTTGAATGGTGTCGAATAACTCTGAAAGATTACCAGGTATGAATCTCAGCAGCTGCTGTTCACCTTGAATATTGTGTGAAAGCGACACTTTATAAATGCAGTGCCATTGCTGCCAGAATTTAACATTATTTTGTCAAATCACAATTGTTCTAAGTTTAAGAGACAGTAACAGTTCAGTGAATATTGATTAAGACAAAAAAAGACAGGAACCATAATATTTGTAACATGCTCCAGATTTACACTCTTTCCATTGATCTCCATGCTCTCAGCTATTATCGATTTAGTGCTATCGGTGTTTACAGTTGCTACAGTTACCCTCCCATGTTATTAAGTCCGTCAAATCGTCTGTGCCATGACTTTGCTGATTAATTTAAATAATTAATGACTTTTTGAGACTATGTGTGGGACCACAGGCTTAGTTGATTAGGTGTCAGTGAAAATAGAACTCCCCAATGTGAAGAGCACTTCAACACTGATGATTTATTAATTTTCATCTCATTATGATGTGTAGCATACACTTAATATATGTAGTGGCATTCGCTGCTAATTACCAATTCAACCTGGTGATGATAAGAAGTTGTGATGTCTGTTACTTCACACATGTTTACCATGTATTTATTTGGTATTTTGATTGGTGAACTAATTTTGACTTATCTTGAGCAGAGAATAAATAAGCAATTGTTAATTGTTAAAGGTCCAGTGGACAAAGAGTTGAGGTTGGATGGTTGGATTAATTAATTATAGACATTGACTGCCACCAGCTAGAACAATGCTCAGCAGTGCAAAATGTAGTCCCAAATTTGTGAAAACAGACTTGGCTTGTTTCATGTTGGTAACACTTCAACCACATTGTCTACCAGATAACTGTTCCTTGTTGGAAGCCTCTGATGTGCCAAGTTTAGGACCATCAGAATGTCCTTTTATAGCAGCGAATCCACCTCTAAAACATTGCTTCATGTATATCATAGAATGTTAAATGATAATTATCTGACTGTTTGGATAACTTTTTGCAGTCCATACTGCTTGGACATGGTAATTCTCTGTTAGTTTTAGTTTGCGACTGTTTCTGCATTTCTAGAATGTCAGCATCTCGAACTTCTCAACCAGTTGGAATGATGGAATGGCATTTTGTGCACTCATTCATCACTTCATTCCAGATGCATTTGACTATAACCAGCTGGAACCGAAGAACCGTCGTGAGAACTTCCAGCTGGCCTTTGAAACAGCGGAGTAAGTGAAGAACTTTTTACCTCCTCACCTACTCATGCCTTCTTTGAATGAGCATATTATTAGTTATTTGCAAATATTTCATACAAATCCACATTTCATCCGATTAATCAGCAATATTTATATTTATTCAGTTCTGAAGTACTAATTTGACAATTTTAAAAAAAAAGTTAATGAGTGTGAACTTACTGAACTTGTGGGGTGGGGTAGTGTAGTGGTGAAGGTCGCCACCTTGCAACTGAAGGGTTGCGTGGTCGAATAACTAGTCCTTCACTTACAATTGTTCAAGCGGTTCGGCGTGTACCTGCGGGCTGTAGTCGGGACCGTCTTTGAGTAGTAGTGGTCTGTAAGAGGTGGTATAGAAATACACAAATACAACTAGGTTAAGGCAATGACAATATCTACAAATTTTAATTATTAAATGCCATGCTAAAGCATTTGGCAATAAAGCATGGACGATTTATATTTGGAACTCGAAGATTATGACAATGACATGTTGTTTACTCATTTATTTTTAAACTTTCTAATATTCGATTATGATTACTATTTACTACTGGTACTGTTTGTTTTTCCATGTTAGAAGAAATATAAAATCTTTTGCCTTCTCGCATGATGTAATTCAAATGAGAGTAAGAGAGTTCATGCGATATGAATGTAATATTTAAAAATTATATTAAAACAGATCAGTCTTATGTTTTTTGATCAAATTTGTATTTTAATCCAAACATCTATAAACACTGTGATGAAAGGGTGCAGACTCTATGCCTTGGTGAATATGCAATTATACATGTTCCTGTGGTTTTTCTTTCGTAGGAGGCGTGCTGGAATCGTTCCTCTGCTGGATGTGGAAGACATGGTTAGTATGACAGTGCCCGACTGGAAATGCGTTTTCATGTACGTCCAGAGCGTCTATCGGGAGTTTGTGCTGCCTAAGCCGCTCCAACAGCGCTCAGAAAACAATGGATCAAGACAACTAGAGGAGTAAATGGCCGCATGACACAGAGCGGCACCAAGTGCCCTAGTTTTATGTTTATATTCGTTGTTTTAAATCACTACCGAATCTGAAGTAAAGAAGAATTTTATGTTGGTTGTAATGTTGGCTTTGTCTTTTTAAGTTTTACAGGCTTCTTTGGCTTTTCTGTAAAACAGTAACTGTTGCAATGGATTTTTCCAAGGCATTTCAGACAAAGACTGTTAATAATTTGATGATGCAAATGCAGAATCTCTGTATCGTGATTTGGAAAAGAATGTGTGCAACATAAAATCTATGCGAGTGAGAACTTTGGTATGAAATGAAGCCATTCATTGTCTGCTACACTGCCAATGTGCATAATTCTGCTGTGGCTTGAAACAAACTGATTGTGTAGCAATAAACCAAATACATGTATGTTTCAACTGATGGATATACACAAAGACGCTATGCACTGCTTATAAGTCTTGTTGATTTCAAGTAAATGTAATCAGATTCTGTGAATATTGTGTTTCATCACGATGTAATAACTGTTTCATTTATTTGTAAGCTTAAACTTTTGTACAGCATACTAAAATATTATAGCTTATTGTTGAGCCGGATTTGTTGTGACTGTCTTCAATTCATATATCAAACTGTAGTAACGTTTGCTTTTGTTTCAGTCATTATTATTTTTATAATCATTATCACAGTCGCTTCTACAAGTACAGTTTACAATTATACATGTAAGTGACTGTTGTGTTCTGTCAAAGGTGGTTGTACAAATTACGAAGCGATGCAGAGGAATTTGCATTGGGATCAGCATCCAATACTGTTACTTAGCAAGGTTTATTTAATAGAGCAGGTTCAGCCACTGAGGGGGTTATGAATATTCGTAAATCGGTGTGGAGTGATCTGATGTCGCTGGCCCACTCGACCACTTGGAACCAGCGCGGAGCAATCAAATGCTGGCGTCAGGCCCGTGTCAGCCGACAATTATTATTATTATAAAGATGTGAATATTCCACAATTCAAACTTTTCACAGATGAGACACTAATAGTGAGAAACAGGCATAATCATATGCAACTGTGCTTACTGTGTATGCCTGCTTGTGCATAGGCAATGCAATCATGCATGTATGAATTGAAGGCCTCTATTTATATATAGGCCGAAGAATACTAATTTAAGTATACTTGTATGCAGTATACTTTCACATAAAATAAACACGTGTATATTTTGGTATATACAGCCTATGTAAATGCATACTTGTATGTATGTATGCATGCATGGGTGCATCCATGTATGTACTCTTGTATGCCTGTATGTCAGAAAGCTTGCATAAATCCTACACACAGGAATACATGCATGCACGAATTCTTACAAGTATGCATAGTCGTACTGTACATACATAATTTATAGATTCATGTGTACATGTCTATAGGTCCCCTATTACTGCATACCTGCATTCTGCAGCATACATAGAGCCGTATTAATTATAGTCGTCCAACAGACAAAATATAATATATTTATGGAGTGTTATAAATACCATTGGAAAAGTAACCTAATAATATTTTGCAGGTAGGCCCACAACTTATTATTTACAAGTGTCAATTTCATTAGACGTGTAAAGCATATTTTAACAGTCTTGGGGGAAAATATTTTCCAGTCGATTCTACATGGAAGTTTCTTTACAGGGACGGCGTCGCTTTTCAACAGACGGCGAGCCTTCACTGCGTCACCCAACAGTTCCCTTCTCAAATCTCTTACGAATCGTCCATCCTCAAAATGATCGGAACATGTGCACGCTGTTTCTGATTTGAATGAATCTTTTCGGTAGCATCGTGATATCCAAAGTTTTGTTAATCCTCATCTTTAGGAAATCTGTGGAATGACAAATTTTCCCAGGGTCATTTCGCCGTGAATTCTTACTATTGGCCACTGCATAGTTGCCAGGCATCCTAATATTTCATGTAAAAAATGTTTATACAGCTTTTCAAACAAAACAGCTAGCCTAGCTACCATTACTTCGTATATAACACATTATTAGTCTGTAGAAATGTCTTGTATATTATAATGAGTGCTAGGTGGGCCTGTATCATACTCTATACACTGAATGTAATGCACACCTGAGTCTGCCCGACTGCACGCGTGGGCCAGGGCCATCCGAAACACCCCGCCCCGAGGTAATTAGCCTCCCAGTAGATCTCAGGGAGCGAACCTTCTCTATTCAATTAACCTTGGTTACTCAGTGTGCTGGCAATTGAAATTTTCAAAGTCTAACTGAGACAGATAATTTCCATATTACTGTTAGACATTGACCCTCCTAGTGTTACTGGTCTATAAAACAAATGTGATTAAACTGTCAGAACTCGGCCAAAGTCTGGAGAGTGGTCATTAATTCAATTTGCTTACTGATCGCCATCAAAATAAAACAAAATACAAATTCACATACATTTGTTTGATAATTTCACGGTTGTGAACCCAAAAAGAACACCAATTTTCCGCTGGCAGGGTCGCGCTTACACATTACAATTTCCATGTACAGCAATGAGTGCTAACAATGGGCATTGTTGCATTAAGCGGCAACTAACTAAGGTGTGAAGAGGACGATCAGGAAGGTAGATACTTTTATCTACCAGTCTTCATATTCTGAAGCTATTTAGTGACGTTGCAAATACTTTGTTGATCATGGGTTGCCTTTTGGGATAAGCTTATTTATTGGGGACTGCTGCTGTATTCTAGTTTTTTGCCAATAGGAAATGGAGGCAATGACGCAAAATTTACGCGGACTCCCCAAAGATTTTTAAATAAAGAGGTGCTACATGGGGCATGAATAATATCATTGTTTCCGAAAATGGAATTGCTAATGAAACATTGAAAGAAATTTTACAAAACTACCGAAAAAAGATGCAGGAACGCTGTTCCACTAATAAAAAGCACTGTATATTATATATAATTATTACCTTTCAATCAAGGATGGATACATTATACACTGAATACTGTGCTTAATCTAGTCCACCTTCTGGGTGGGGATCAAGGAGCAGTAGAAATAGGAAGAAATCTCTTGCTTTTCCTCCGCTATTATTCTGATGACCTATTTTAGTCATTACTGTCATATTCTCCTATTTTCTTCTGAATTTCCTAGTGCAACTCACAAATTCTTTTAATAACCTAAAGTTCTTTTTAAATCATTGTTTTTTAGTGTGCAGTAGCAGCTTTCAGTGATTTGTTATTTTAAGCTCTTTATAACTTCCACTGCACACTAATGGCAACTCAAACTATTAATGTATAATGCCGCTTTATAATAAAATTATTTCATGCAACAAATTTTCAGTGTTCTACTTTTCGGGGGCCTCTGTAAGCGAGCGGAGGGGGGTATGCTCTGAGCATAACAAGCATCATGGTTAATCCGGCCTTGAGCCCTGCAAGTAGTGCTGCATGATACATCTCCTGAGGAAATCAAGGCTTCACTTGTACACGTGCGTTGCATAGCTGGTCAAATTTCAGTGTTTAATTAAATGGATGGATGTTGAGGTTGGCGTGAGCCTCTTCTCGATCGTATTGCTGCAAACAAATCCACGTGGTGACACCAGTCATTGACGTCATCGATGATACAACATTGGAGTAAAAATACTCTGTGGGAAACAATTCTGCATCATTATATAAGTTCAATGCAGAGTTCATCCTTCTCTTGTTGCTGGCATACTCATATGCAAGACTGAAGATGTAGTTATTCAGTGGACAGATTCTATGATATTAAACAATGTTATGACCAAAGGTAATTGACCCAAAGACCTAAACTGTAGCCTACACTATAAATAGCCTCCCACGTGAGTCTATCTCCACTTTGCAGCATTCTTCTAATATGCAGTTGGCACTAGACATCTTTTCATGAGCACCAATTATTTGCAAAGCTTTGTGCTCTTGCAGATTTAAATGCATCGTTAGATGTTTCTTTCTGAACTGGTTTTCACACCTGAGATCAAAAACGAAATTCCTTTTGTTAAAGACACACACAAGCACACCAACCATGCCAAGAAATTTGTATTGCAGTCAAAGTCTCACGATGTGAGTGAGATATGCACAACATAAAAACTGCATTGTTTCAAACTAGTCATTTCTCAAAAACTAAAAAAGAAATATAGAATATTCTGAAGGTGTAGTTCAGAGTATGTACAAGAAACCTCACATTTAGTAATAAGCTGAACACCTACTTAAACGAGCACACCGACTTTACAGTCTGTCGGACAATTATTAGATGGCATAGTATTGATGTCAGTAAATGTATTTTGGCCAACGCAAACAGAAAATTTAAGATAGGACAACAAAAGTTACACAACACAAGAGAAAAACTATCTGCTGCTAAATTGAGTTACCAATGCTTCATACCATGACAGATTCTTAGGTTTAGCTCAAGAGTCTGCTCTTCTTCTTCAGTATTATTAAACGCAGGACTTGTCAAACACCAAAGTTTGCTGCAAAGTCTTTTTTTCTGCATAATATGTTTCTTTGGACAAGTCCCAATCCAACCAAACAAGCTCATTGAACAATCTGAATCTTTTACCTCTTAATCTCCACTTAAGCATCATTAATTCCATGGCCAATGCTTTATACCAGTTCAACCGAAGGCTCCACAAATTGCTTGCAACTTTTATGACGCATTGTTTCACCAAGTCATTCAAACCGCATAGAATTGATATCAGTATCATGTAAATCGGCCAACATGAACATAAGAGATAAAAGATAGGACAACGCAACCCTGCCAAACGAGTCCGTCCGCCAGCAGCATCTTTAGCCATCCTCTGAGTCGGAAAACAACATCTTTCCACGATGATTAAAGCCGTAGAATGAGGCACGCACGTTAATCGTGTCCCAAGTCCTGTTCTCCATGTCAGCAACAGCTCGAATTTCACGGAAATGGCCTACGACACGGATGATGCCAATACAAGCGAGCAGCAGTCCAACGATTGTCTGCAACAGAATGTCGATAGGTAGTGTCGTGAACTCTGCCTCAGTCAGCCGGAGGTAGGCTCGGTGTTGTGCAGCCGAGTACGCCGCATGAACGAGGGCGAGAAGTCCGACGGTTACGAAGAATTTGTCTACTGAAGATCCCATAGTGTTTCTGTGGCTAATCACTGACTTTCCAACTAAAAGGTAATAAACATGTTATCAAATTTATTACTTATTGTATTCATAATGGCAGGACTGATCGAGGTAATAATGACTGGGAGGATTGTAGTGTGTCACAGGTGAGTGTTATGACCTTATATTCTAGTGTTTCAGGTATTTTGAGCCTTGTATAGTGAATTGAGGTCAGGAGTGGCAGTGTTTGGGGGGCTTTGGTGACAGCACGGACAATTGGCATTCTGAATGGATTGAAGGTGATCTATTTGGGCAGTAATACAGTCGAATAATTTGGTATGAAATGCGGATGTAGCAATTGCAGATGCACAACTTTTAGAAATCTACGAAAGGGTAAATACTGCAGAGGAGGTCACAGAAATGCATGAAACAGGAGTGGGAAAGGCGGGTGATGCGATAGGAAAAGTTAAGGCCTGGGTAAAAAAATCACATCTGACAGAAGAATTTACAGAAATGTGTGTGTGTGTGTGGATAATTGGTTGAGCGAGATAGAGATCTGGAATTTTCCCGAGTTACAGGTGCGGGGCATTGCAGGCTTATGAGTGTTAATTCTGTTTTTAGAGTGGTTCAAGGACAGTAGGTTTGACGGAGACGATGACCTATGAAAAATTGGCATACTTGTAGTATCGGGGACCGTATAATTTGGGTTCATCCCATCGCTAAGGCATAGCTTCCGCGCCAAACATAGACATAGTGAATTTCGGTGGCCGTGTAATATATGGCATCTAATCGTCGTGAGGGTCGGATAGGGTCAGGGTACCCGTCGTGAGGGTCGGTTAGGGTCAGGGTTAGAGTTTGAGTCGTCTGCAGTAATTTCTGTCAAATATATCACAATAACAATAGTCTTGTGGTGTCAGCAAGAAGTAAATCCATAGCGCACACAAACATATTATAGGACAAGCCCAAATATACAGTCCCTGATACTATCATGTTGCCGAAAAATTTACCCTTATGGAATTGAGTCGGATAGGGTGTGTTCAAGCACGAATTGAAATAAATTTCCTAGTTTTCGGCAAATCGAACACTTGAAGAAAACTTCATTCAGCGAATCGGCCTATTTTGGAGCTTTATTACTTTCGGCGATTCAGGTAGACATCGGACTGACCGGAGGCAATCCTGGCACAGCCACGCTAGAAATAAAAACAGCAGAAACTACTACACACACTCACAGATCCAGTAATCTCGATATCAGAACTGTGAAAGCAGAACTTCTTCGAACCCTGTATTTAATTTAATTTACTCTCTAACTGTGGACTTCAATGATAACTTTAACACATAATCCACCTGCACATTACAAGGCCATTTTTGATCTTCATGCAACAGACTACATATATTTAATGATGCTACACTACACACTCGACATAACGTAATTCCGTTGCGGTTGAATGAATGCATATGTAAATAAAAAATATTTAATATAATTGTAGGGAATTTTGAGCTCTAAAATGGTCCTATTAAATGTCAATACAATTATAAAGTTGCACTGCTATAGCCTATAAGCTACAGTTGTTCCTGTTTGTACGTCACTATGGCTAGACAACTTCAATACATTGTCTGCGTTCAAACCAACGACTATTATTTTTATAGAAGAAGGAGTCCAAAGAACACTCTAGAGAGCAGTAGTATATAGAGTCATGACTGATGACACCTTCTGACATCTAGTTAACTTAGGCCCACTGAAATGGCTTGACTAACTTGACTCTATTTTGGTTAAAAGACCAGTTGTATGGAACTTGCTGCCTTCTGCTCTAACTCAACTAAGCCTACGCACTTTGTATCAGTTTAAAATGCATCTAAAACAGTACATTATGTCCTTAGAATAATGATTGTCACTTTTAAAAATGGACTTGTAAACAAACATCTTTAATTTTATTATTGCACATCGCAGGCCTACCTTTCCAAGTAGGCCTAATGATTGTAACGTTACATTTTGTGCCAGCGGCGAAAACGATCCAGAGACAGATGCACCAAAGATGTTAGAGTCGTAGACTCTGGGTGTACGTGTCTGCGTTTGTACGCTAGTTGGAATATCTGGCAATGCTCAGTTTAAGTCAGGGCTTTTTTTTAGCGTGCAGCTGTGTACAAATGTGCAGTTGTAAATGCAATTTGTGCAGTTGTAAACGCTGTTTTGTGCAGTTGGAGAATAGTAAAAGGAAGGACAAAATTGTACTCCAAATACTCCATTTGGCATTAAATTATCAAAATTTCGTTGAGATAAAGTCGACTTTAGTGAAGCAGAGGTGTCAGAGGTCGATTTTTTTGCATTTTCGTATAGTACAGGTTATAATCTACCTTTTCTCCGAGTATTATAGGCTACCTAAAAACAGTTCCTTCATAGCTTTACCACAAAGTCACAGTAATAAGCCTACTCACAGCCCAAATTAATATTTTAAAATTTTATTACATTTCTATACCGCCCCTTCAAGTCTATTTACTACGCAGAGGCGGTCCCGATCACAGCCCTCAGGTGTGTCGGAGTCAACACGCCGAAGCGCCTCAAGCAATTGTGGGTGAAATACTTGCTTAAGGTCCTTACGTGGCGGGTGGGATTCGAACCTGCAATGATTCGGTTTCAAGGCGGCAACCTTCACCACTACACCAAAGATAGTAGAGTCGTAGACTACGACTCTACTATCTTTGACTACACTCCCCACGTGACAATTTGCTCCACCCGTTCATCCTCCTGTCTCAGTCTCTCTTGCCCCCCCCCTGGGACTATGTAGTCATCTCAAGTTTTACAACCGTGCCATGCATATCCCATGCTGGACCTCATGTTTGGAATGATCTTCCTCCTGAATTTATGTTCTGTTCCTCTCTCATGTCTCATCTCTCTCAAACACCCAATTTGTCTTGCATCAGTCTCTCTTGGGCCTACGCCTATCTATCACTCTCCATTGCAGCACAACTCTATATACTGTGATTGCAGGCTCTCCACTCAAAATTGAAGGCTCACCTTTTCACACATACTCTTGGACCTGAAGACTATGCCAAGTGAAAATCCTGAATCTAATGTTCATCTCTCATGTAACATTAACAACAGTACTATGGAGAAATTTAAACTACTTCTTACTGAAATTGATTGGTCCACGGTGCTGGACTTGTGCAAACAAAATGAGCCTTCTGCAGCATATGGCCAATTTGTTTGCTTATTTAAACGGGCCTATGAAAAAGCATACTGCCTAACCTTAAGTACTCAAAGCAAGTGCAAATCTAAGCAACCCTGGATAACCAACGGCTTGCTAAAATCATGCAGAACTAAATCAAAACTTTACCTTAAGATGATTAAATACCCTACTAGCACCAACAGAGCTAAGTATATTGCCTATAGGAACAAATTCAAGTCAATTTGAATCAAATCTTAACAAAATTATTATGCTTCTGAAATTTGGGAGAATAAACTGACTAAAGCACACTTGGAAAGTTATTCGATCCATTCTCTATACATCCACCAACAGCACTGAAATTGATGAATTATGTGTAACTGGAGTGGAAGTTATGGATGCAGAGATTATGGCCGAAAACTTTAACTCTTATTTCTCGACTATTGTCCACACTCAATCGCAGTGGCGGATCCAGGGGGGGGCCCGGGGGGGGCCCGGGCCCCCCCTTAACCATAGCCCTAATCCTAATTCATTCCGTAAATCTAACTCTAATTTCAACGCTAACCCATTTAAAATTAATAATAAATTAAAATGAAATCCAAAAGAATGAAACAACTTAAACAAG